>JAVHNF010009983.1:7733-20426 GCA_034783455.1 Micropsitta finschii | reverse complement strand
CTGGTATCCCTGTCTATGCCCAATAGACAGCTGCTGCATAAAATTCTGTGTGTGAAATCTCAAGAGGAAAAAAAAACAATCAAGTTGAAAAAGAAAAGGAGGAGAGGGAGAGAGATCAATGATTCAGGGCTCCATTACCTGCCCATGGCATTCAGACTCTGAAGGTGTCTAAAACAATTCGCATAGCATCAAACTGTCCAAACTGCCCTAGGCAGGACCACACAAACCACATAGCTTGCACCTAGATAAACCTTCTCTTAAGTGCGGTGATATCCAGGCTTGTGTTTCTGTCTAAGCCCATCTGCAGCAGAAACCACGTATTTTTTGAATGAGCTTTTCTAATCAAAGCATAGTTCAGTGGAAATTTTTCACCTGGTCCCTTTGCTGAATTACTTCAACATGGTCTATTTTTGGGAGTGGATGCACACTGTCAGCTTGGATACCTTCCTGCTTCATTTCCAGGCTTTGGTCCCTTGATGTGAACGCCTGCTGGCTGGCTCCTTCTGGAGTGACACAAGTATTTCCCTCCCAAATGGAGACTAGGCACAACTGACAGCACAGTATGCGCCAGGATCCAACATAAAGCAAGAGCATGGATGTTGATTGCACCAAACACCCAAGGCCTTCAACACAGTCCACACAGACCTTGTGCGCTCAAGTGCCCTCGCACACTTGGGCCATACCCCAAGATATACACATGGTCTTGACATTAACTATAAAAGCACTGCCTTGGCATACTGCAGCCCAGTCCTGCCTCTGAGACTTTGGGTGCTTTGAACTGAACAACGAGGGGTTGGAACTGGATGATCCAGTCCTCTCTAACCCAAACCATTCTATGCTTCTATGTAAAGGCAGCACAGGGAGTACCGAGTGCCTTTCTCCTTTTAACCACTGGAGCTTCAGGGTGTAGAAGGCACCCTGGTTGATCATCAGCTTAGCAGAAACAGGGTGACAAATAGAAGGGAGAGTCAGAAAGCAGGTGAGGAGAATATAATGGATTTATCAAGAATGCATCCTGAAAATATCTGAATAGGTCTAGCTGAGATTATTTTCTACCTCTCTTCTGAGTCACTGTACACAAGTGAATAAAATCCATCCATCTCCCTGACCATCACGAGCTGATTCCATTCCAGGCACCATAAAATGGAGGGGAAATTTCCTACATGTGAGAGGATCTTGTAGAGGAAAGGGTGGAAACTCCACTGTTACAGGATTTGAAACTGGAAAGCTGAAACCCTGCTGGTTATACCCTGGGGAACCATTGTGCACAAGCCTTCAGAGGGTTGAATTAACCTTTTTTCTCTCAAGGGTGTTTTAGCCACTATCACCATACTCATCCTAGGAATAAAAAGGAACTCTGTTTGTTTCCTCGCCTCGCAGACAGGTTGTGCTGAGAAATGCCATCCTGCAGCCAGGTGTCTTCACACCATTTAACTGGGTTACAAAAAGTTGTTCTCTGTGCTAAATCACTTCCTCACTTCCCAAGGCGTGAAAGCCTTTTCTCTCTCTCATGTGTCCATGCTTTACTCCTTCTGGGGAGACAGCTGGTGTAGTTTACTTTGATGCATTCTGCTCCTTAAATGCCTTCTCTGAGACAAATCGGGTCACATCGAACTCACAGAAGCATCAAGGTGACTCAGTCTTGTGAATCCAATGGAAGTCAGGTGCCTACATTTCTTTTGTGACTTTGAGTAACATCAGTAGAAGCATGTATTTGCTCTAATCAAGGTTAGAGTATGGGCTGAAATGCACCTTAACCCCACAAGTACCACAAGTTAATTCAGTGCTAATTCACCCAGCTAACTGAAGGAAAGATTTCCATACCTTAATGCATGTGTCATGAGAAAGGAATGACTTCAGGTCCCTGTACCTCTGCATGGAGAACACAGGTTGGGTTTTTTATCTTAATAGTTGGGTATCATTGGTTATGAAGTTGGGTTATGAAGTGGCTTATTGATAACTGTTACTGGTCCTGTGGATGTCAAGGCCCTGGCCAATGCTAATGCCTCCTCTGGTAAAACCTTTGTAAATCCTAAATCTGGACTTGTGACATGCAGGTTTCAGAATGTCAGGAGACAGTAATGTGAATGGAAGGGTTCTGGGATTTGGTGTTATGTTAAAGAGGAGCTCCTAGATAAGGACAGAAAGGAGCAGGGTGTCAGTGATGACAGCAGCCTGATCCTAGGATGAACATTAAGGAGGTTGATACATGCTATACATCAATGGGCAGAGAAATACCAGGAAAGAGAGATCTAATGAAAAGGAGAGACAGGATAATATTGAAAGACCTTTTAATGGAACAGTCAGTTCTTTCTTGATCTCTCCATCCCAGCATCCAAAATACAAACCCATGTGGTTATTTTTCCAAGGATAGGCAATGAGATACATCATGAGAGACAAGTATGCAAACAACAAGCAAAGACCAAGCAATCAGTCCCCTTCCTTCTTTCTCTTTGCCTGTGTGTGGCTGCAAACGTATGGAATATGTGGAAAACATCAAGTTTTCATTTCTCTTTTCCTGATGTACCAGCCTGTGGGACATTTAGAAGGGTCTGAAGGTTATAGTAACACTGGCTTCATTCTTTGCCATATTTTGATCCCTCTGTAAGCTGTGGGTTTGGAGGTGGAAGGCAGAAAGGTTGCCAGAGATCAGAAGTCTTCTTGGGGTCATGGCTTCATGCCATTTCCATCTTCCTGGTACCTAAAAACTAACCCCTGCCCGTAAACATTGATGTCGTATCTCCTCTGCACTGTGTGACAGCAAGGAAAATCTCACAGGAGCTTTCTGCCTGGGAAAGGGATGTCCTAGAAACCTGGAGGTGTGGCAGACAAGCAGATGGAGATGGTGAGGGGATCATCCCTCTAGGACTGGAAAAGATGTTGTGGGCTGTGTAGGTAGAGACATCAAAGCTTAGCAGTGAAGGCAAAGCTTTGCACACTGGCTTCAGTGGGGATGTGGAGATAGTTCTGACTATATATGTCCATTTATACTTCCATATCCCTATCTATTCACCCACCTCAGTGATTTCAACTCTTCTGCCATGGAAGAACCTATGATTTGTTCCACAATAAATGAAACAGAGGATATTTGCTCTGTGTAAAATGACAATACATTGCATACAGACTCACAATATCATGAATATGTGAATGCTAATGACTAGCATGAGTTTACTTTACACATAAATGTGTAAATGAAGGGGGGTGGTGGTGGTGGTGATGGAACGCTAGTATATAAAACTTAATCTTACCAGATCTGATTGTTGGCTGGGAGCCCTGGTTTCTGTACAAACTCTAGTAATAATTGTCACTTGATTCCAGCCACAGTACTCCAGCCAAGATGTCATACACGCATGGCAGATAGATAAGACAGGCAGATTTCTTGTTTTCCACTGAGATACTTTTGAATACACCCTGGCAGGGCTGACTCACCCTTTTAGCTTTCCAAGGGAGATAAATCACTTTCTAGGAGCTTCACTATATATACAGGTTATTTTTGAGCAGCTTCCTTAATTAAAGCTTATCTAATGTGTGCATAATCCACAGATGAAGAGCCTTTGTCTTTTTTTTGTGTGAACATAAGTTTCCCTCTGAAACAATCTGTTTCTCACCCAACCCATTGTTATACAACATGACACACATACTGAATGGATACCATGTCCTAGCCCAGAAGTAGCTGCAGGCCAGTAGCCTGAAGTCATCAAATGCTTCAGTGAGGAAGGCCTGAATAGAAATGGGCTTGCTGAGAGCCACAGTTGGCAAAGACAAACTATTGGTACATTTCTTTCATCCATGATCTTAAACTCCACCTCTGCCCCAGCTTCATATTTCTTATCTTTTACATCTGAAATTACGCTGAAAGTGCCCTGTTGGAAATCCATTTTGTAGCTGCAAACCTTGTGATCTGGCAAGGACTCAAACTGATGTCATCCCAACTGGAATAAGAGGACCATGATGTCATCAGAACAGCAAAGGAGCCTTTTAGCTCTATAATGCAGTAGGTGTGGGTAAGAGGTTTCAGTCTGGCCTCCCTGGAAGGAAAGGATACTCTCCCATTCCCTGCCAGGTACAGGGCTGGCTGGCAGTCACAGGTCTCTGCAAGTTCAGCATGGGTAGCAGGATGCTTGCTTCTTGCTGTGTTTCTTGCTGTGCCCAGGCCTCCTGCTAGCAGTGGGAAGCAGATAAAACTCAGGGCTTCATAGCCCAGGTACCAGGTAACTCTTCTGGAGGCAGAGGCATGAATTCAACACTTCATAATAGCTTCCCTGGTTGGCACAGGGAGGTATGTGGGATGTGAGGGGTGCAAGGCCAGTGGCAAGACAAATCTCCCTTCAAGTCAATGGTTTTCATTTTTACCCAGGAATTAACAGTTTTGTCACATTCACTGATGCTTTTGCAGGAAGCAAGCATGAGACTGGATCTTTAGGTTCTTGCAGTCATAATCTAAACTGTCCACTCTCCCAGTCCTGCTGCTGTTTGAAATTGGCTACAGTCCTTAGTCAAAGCTAGGGCATCTAAGTGTTACTGTCTGGAAGTACCTAGTCTATCTCCACATTGCTATGGCTACAGTGTAATGCAGGCACACTCAAGCTTGCCTTAAACCAGCTAGTCCAGGTATTAGTAGTTACGTTTCCACAGCAACACAGGACTTAACTGCAAGCTGCAAAACTCACCTAAGGAGCAGGATGAATGAGTCTGTGCAGAGCTGCACTACCCTGGCTGGATCACAGCTCTTCTGTGAACATGCTGGTTTAAAGGGGCTTCCAATTAGTTTCCATCCCCTTGTACTGAAATAGGCTGGAAAGCTTGCCCCACATGCTGAATAATACAGTGCAGAGTTAGCTGTGTAAGCAAAAGATGTACATGAAGTGTTACAGCATGCCAGCATCTGCATTGTCTTTACACATTACCATCACCTGCTTCCTGACATGCCGAGATGAACATGAAAGCCCACTTTCCATACCACATCACTTAATACACTTGGGGAAGTGTAGACATAACTGCTCCTCTGTGCCCCTTTGATAGGTACAACAACCATTTTGTCCCTGGGCATGGTGAGGAGCATGAAACCTCCTTGTGCTGAAATTCTGTGTATTAATATCAGTTGCATATTCACTCACAGGCTTTTTCACTCATCCTCTACGTAAGCATCCTGGTACCCAGTCTCACTCCCAGACTTACCTCCTGCTGTATCCAGACCCATCCCACCCCTGCTGCTCTTTACCTTGATGATTTGGGTCTGCTTGCTCCTTGGCCATCATACCCCTTTTCAGAGGCATGGTGTTTCCAGTGCCACATGTGCATGCTGCAGTGGCTTCCCCCTTATTCCTGCTGCACTGGTTTGAATTTATATATAGCCTTTCCCCTCTCTCTGCTCTTCTAATCCTGGCCCTTTCCCCATATGGTTCCTCTCAGATGTGATGTCCTAAGGAGTGGTTTCCTCTTTCCACCCAAGAGTAAATCCTTGCCAGCTTTCTCAGCCAGCTCTTCTCCTTCTTTTGTGACCTGAGCCAGTGTTGGAAGCCAGGTGCAGACAGCAAAGAGGCCAGTGGTTCTGCTTCCGAGTATCTCCTTTGAATGCTTCCCAGTGGGAATATTAATAGAGCAGTGTCCTTCTGTCAATATGCAGCTGAACTGTTGCTTGCCCAAGGGCTGCTAAATTATTGGGGTGAAGCATAGTATGTCCTGTAGATTCAGTGGGGGTTTGCAAGCTGAGAATTGTCTACCTGCAGCAGACCAGCATGAGGAACAGGCTCTGCTTTGGTCCCGTTTAAGACTCTAATGCATGGCTTATGTTTAAAAAACATGGGAATGCCTGTTCTTTGTTGCAAGGCTGAATTCCCCCAGTAGAGAAATAATAATCATCTGCTGGGACTGGGAACACCGATATCCATCTGCCTGTTATTCCTTCATTGAAACCATGAGTGGGGAGTGAAGTGCTTGGAGTGCTTGCAAGGCAGGGCATTTGTGAGGAGTATATGCTGTGAATATGTGTGTATGCCTGACAGCACGCGACTGCAGTGGGGCAGGCAGTAATATTAATCTCTGTGGGCAATCCAGAGCCAAAAAGCTTTAAAGGACAAAACACTCGGTGTCATTAGAGTAACACACCTGCGAAACAAGGTGTCATTAAAGAGAAACCAAGACTTGAAGGCAAATCAAACTTGATTTGGAAGGACCATGGGAATTCCCCTTGGGAGAGTGTTTGTAAATGAGTAGGGGATAAAAAAATCAGTGTATTTCAAAATGAATAGGAAAATAAATCGTGGGGGTAGAGACAAGTGAGCTGGTACAAGCCCTTCCACACAGCCAAGGTGCTCTCAGCATTGCTGGCAGAGATGATGAGGTGCTTGAAATTCCTTTTCCAAACCCCTTGTATCTGTCCAGCCCTAGGATGGAATTAGAGCTACTTGGCTTCAAACCCATACGAAATGGAAGGCTGCTTTGAAATGTGTCACTGGGTGGCAGGAGGGGAAGTTGGGACATTCCTCATAAAACCAGAGCCTGAGCTGCACCTGGAGAAACCTTAACTCATCTCCCTGTTTTCTCCTCTGCTCTCCTTCCTTATTCTTCTTCAAAGGCTGAAAAAAATGAGGACGGGGACCAAAAAATCGAGCAAGATGGCATCAAACCAGAAGATAAAGCTCATAAGGCAGCCACCAAAATCCAGGCCAGCTTCCGCGGACACATAACAAGGAAAAAGCTCAAGGGGGAGAAGAAGGGAGATGCTCCAGCATCCGAGACTGATGCCGCTGACAAGAAGGAGGAAGGCCCTGCTGGTGGAGCGGCCGAGAACAAAGAGACCGAGGCTCCCACTGCCACAGAAGCTGCCACTGCTGACAGTGCCCAGGCGGAGGAGGGCAGCAAAGGCAGCAGTGTGCCAGCGGAGGAGAAAAAAGGGGATGGAGCCACCGACACGGGCTCAGAGCAGCCAGCCCCGCAGGCTGCCACTCCTGCTGCCTCCTCCGAGGAGAAGCCCGCTGCTGCCGCTGCCGAAACGGAAAGTGCCACTAAAGCTTCCACTGATAACTCGCCGTCCTTGAAGACTGACGAAGCCCAAGACAAAGAGGAGCCTAAACAAGCCGATGTGCCTGCTGCTGACACCACTGCCACCACCACCACCCCTGCCGCAGAGGATGCTACTGCCAAGGCAACAGCGCAACCCCAAATGGAGACAGTGGAGAGCAGCCAAACCGAAGAGAAGACAGGTGAGTGGATGTCTTGCTTAGGGAATCGGGATCTTCACAAATGGATACCTCCTTTGGTCTCTTGGGGATGCCTCTGAGGTTGGCCAAGGGTTAACAAGGAAATCCCCTTGCTGGGCTTTAGGGGTGGAGCGAGTTGCATGTTCTTAACACCCTCTTCCCTGCTTCCCAGCATCTTTTGGAATCACTGCTCCTCCTCTCAAGGCTTCTGTTCATCTAGGGGAAGGAGCTGTACAGCTCCTTTTGCTGCGGTGGCCACAGAGTGTCAGGGAGGCCTGGAGGAGCCTGGGAATGTTCCCCAAGCTCTTCATATGCTAAAGAGGTTGATGAATCTTCCCTGTTACACTAGCACAGACAGCTGCAGTGGGGCAATAAAACAGACCAAGCTGATACCTGCTCACCCAGTGCTGGCAACTTGAGCTGAAAATCTCACAAGACAGTTCTCATACTGCAAGAGGCTGTTTAGTTTTGCTGGTGGGATGGTCAAGAAGGGTCTTTTTCCCATCTTCTTGTGAGTGGATGAGATTCCTGACAAACCACATCTTAGTCAGGAGCATGTTGTTATCAGCATTGCTTATAATTCCATCCACACGAATACTTCCAGCCTCTGCACTTGGAGTAGCCCATTACAGCCACAGTTGCATGAAGCTTTTAGACCTGTCAGCTGGGTCAGACCCTCATGGTGGGAGGATAAGTTAGGGAAAGGGAAGATTAAAGGCTCTGTCAGCTCAGTGAGTGAGGACAGAAGAGAACATTGAGTGCAAACAGTCACTCTAGGAGATGTTTTCAATTCTTTGCTCTTGCCTGAGTGCCATGCTGCTTAACTAGTTCCCCTGGGAAGAGGTGGAAAGTCTGAGAGGCAAAAGTGAACATTTTTGACAGAGGCATAGTGTTTACAAACCATAAAGGGCTGGTATTGAATTGTGATACTGAGTTGGGTAGAAAATGCATCAAAGACTTGAAGATACTTTTGCTCTTGTTCTTTACCTTCCTTACGTTATCAAAGAAAGACAAGGTAAATAACATAATAACATCAGAGGTAAGCACCACATGTGCAGAGGCATTGTCAAGCATAACTGGCCTCCACATTCATGAGACATTCAGTTGAATAGGTCATTCTTGCATTTATTAGCTTGTTGAGGTAAAAATAGGTTATATCACCTTGATACTCCTAAACATCCTGATGTAAATGTTACAGAGCCTTAGCATCCAATCTTGCACTTACTGGTGTTTCTCCATCATTTCATTTGGTCCACCACTTTTTTCCTACAAATGACAATTTCCACTCTCTAAGCTTCATAGCTAATTTGGGACTTAAGGTGAATTTGTTCCTGCTCAACAAAGTGGACAGATAAGAAAGAACAGGTATCCAAAAGGACAGATAAGTACTACAAAAGGAACTCATGTAGAACATGTATGATTTAATATATGGACAAAGGGAGCAGCCTTCAAGAGCATGAGTCTGAACTGAATGTACACAGCAGCAAAGAGTTACTGGTTTTACCTCCATTCATGTAAACATTTCTAGAGATAAGCCTTGAAGTTGCATTGTCCAAGTTGGCTTTTTGCTGTCCAGGTCTCCAGCCCTTTGTTCTTTCCTTATATGATGGATTGAGTGGCAAAATAAATGTCATGTGATTTGTGAAATCTAATTTGGCATCTTGCATGCTGTGCTTGCATTGTTTTTATACTTGGGCAAAGGTATAAACATCAACGGCAAAAATAAGACAGAGTGAATCAGTGCTTTGGGGTTCTCTGTGAACAGGATAATGAGTGATAATTAACTCTTATTTCAGACCTGAGATGCCTATTTCTAAACAGGAATAGCGATTCTGCTTTGAATTAATATTCTATTTTTATTCAGGTTAATGTGCTGTAATGGATAGAGGTAGGAAATTCATAGTAGCAGCCTATTTTATTTGCTTAATGTTACCTCATTTGAGTCACCACTCATCAAAGAATGGTTTAGTTCTATGCAGTATTCTAAATTATTTGCAGGTATTTTCCCCTTGTTCTTGTTGGGTTTAAAATCATCTGAAGTGGCTGACCATTCACAGCCACATCATTTGAAATGGCTATTTAAATGCATGATTTCACATGTATTTGCACATGATATTGTTACTTATGTAAATATATGGCCAACAGAGTTCAGTTGGAAAGTCTACAATCAAATATATATTTTAAAATAGTATAGCTACATCTGAGATTTCCCAGCAGGTTATTTCTATTCTTAGCAATTTAGATACTACTTTTTGTTTTGCAATTAAGTGTTCCACTAAGACCTTCATACCATTTGTTAGACACACAAATGCTAATTTTCAACACCTCATAAAGGAAGGTACAAGCTAAACAGAAGGTCATAAGGAGGATGCTGGAAGGGCTAAGATTAAATTCAATACTTCCTGAAATTCAACCATACACCATTGCAGAAAATCAGGATGATGATTATTTTACTCATGGAGGAGTTAGGAGGTAATTTAAAGAAAACTTACTTTAAAGCTATCCTGTATTAATCACAATACTTTACATTAAAAAATGTATATATAATGTATACATTTATACATTAAAAAATGCATAATAAAAAGTCCTACTAAGAACCATTTCTGTGCACTTATTAGGAGCCAGTTCAACAGAGTAAGTTTTAAATTCATAGGCAGCTCTTCTCAATATCCTTATGGGGGTTCTTCAAATAATTTTTCTTCCCCTTTTCCTGCCTGTATTTTCACTCATTCTAGTAATTTCTGGATAGATAAAAAACTATTTTCCTTAGTTCCTAAAAAATTATTTTGGTAATAATAATAAAGGTAAACCTCTGTGATCTTTTTTATTAGGTATCTCTTAAGACACATACAAGTTACTTATATGACTAAGCAAAGGTTTTTTCAGACTTACCATTCCTCTCTGAAAAGTCACGGGTATACCAGTTTTATGTAGAAGTCTTAGACCAGAATCTCCTCTTTTTCCATAGATGCACAGATAAACTGCATAATCTGTATCAGTTTGCTCAAAGTCCCCAGTGTAGACATAAACATGGTATTTGACAACTTTCAAAAATAATCAAAAGAAAAAATACAAGTTACGTGTGACACAACCAGCTTTATTCACTATTCTAGCTTAACTGAAATGAAACGGTGCCAGCAAGTCTTATTTGCAATTAATTTTCTGGAATATAGTCTCCAGAAATCAGTCTAATTTAAGACTGCTAAAACCACATACATGAATGTACAGCAAATGGAATACAATTCAGATTACATTAATACTGAAAATGAGGTGATATACACGTAACTGTGCGATTGAAGTCCACACATACTTGGATAGACAGGCTTTCCAGCTTCCACTACTGGAAGTTCACAAAGAAATTCTCTATCATCACGATTCTTTGACAACCAGGTGTTTGTTGGAAAATTCAGTGTTCTCTTGCTCTTTAGATGTTGTAATGTCACCTAGAGAAGAAGCAATTCCAGCTGTGACTCAGTTCACTCTTTCTAGTGCTTTGCTTCTTAACAGCAAAACATACTTTTGTACCTTTTCTCCTATCTCAGAAAACAATACCACAATCAGAAAATATGACATACAAAAATGCAGTATGAAAACATTTTTATTTTGGCAACTACTTTGCAATTTGGCTCATCATTAGAGGGGATCTTTACTCACACCTGTGGTATTGCAGCTGAAACTGCCAGCCTTTATTCTTTGAATGTACTCTGGACTTAAAAATTATGTTGTTCTTGGAACAAAGCAAGCTGTAATTGAATCCTGCTTTTTTGCCCCTAAAAAAAATAAAGTCACCAATTCTGATTTCTGTAAATGAGCCACCTCTATGTAACACTGACTGGAGTACTAAAGACTGAAAACTCTTGTAGGTGAGCTTAGGTGAAACTGAGCTTTGGAAGACAAAGAAAGATTGAAACTTTTTTTATATTAAAATGATAACAGGATGAAACTCTTCATTTGCATCCTTCTGAACTTTGGCAAGGAGAGGTTATGTTGAAATATTAAGTCAATTTATATTATATTTGGCTCTTCTACAGCAAGAAGAACAAAAGACAACCTGAGTACCAGCACCCTCTACATATTTCTCTGAAGTTAGTTAAAATTCAAATTCTCTAGTTATTTGCCACTGTACGTTATGATAGCTGTCTTGTTTCTCATAACTAAAGCAGTCTTTCCTCTCTTTTATGAGAACAGTTTTTGTTGGTCTTGAATTACAGCAATGCTCACTATAGTTTTTTCCATAGGCCTTCACTAGCAAAAGGAAATCAGTGCCAGAAAACTGTCTTTCTGCACTTGTGTTTTGAATGTGCATATTGTATGCATAAGCCTTGCAAACAAAATTATGAAAACAAGTATTCACATTCAAACTCTAACACTTAGGAAATCAGGACAATATACACCTATTTCACTTTTACAATAAAATAGTGTTTTAAGTAAAATAAACACTGCTTTTAACACCAAAGCAGGTACTTATTCTAATATGAAATACATTCAAAGCAGTGATTCTTCATCATTAATGTTTATTGGCAGAGCTCCCACTGCTGATTCATAACAAGTGCAAATATTAATGGCTTTGTCAGAAAAATACAGCTTTCAACCTGATTTCTTTCCACGAAAATAAATATTTTAAATCCCAGGGTTACCCTATGAAATTTGGACCAGTATGTTAAAGAAATATTTTGAAACCACTGGGATGGAGAGTAAGATTCCTGCAACCTTTTATCAACTGAAATATTTCTACTTACATTCAGTTTTGGCAAAGTAACAGTTAAAGCTTTTGTGTTAATACAAAATCCCTCTGGTTGCCTAAATCAGGCTTTTTAAGATTAATTAAATGCAAAGGATAAACTTGTGCTTTTTACAGATTCAAAGTAAGAAACAGAAGACAAATACTTACCTGCAATTCTGAATTAAATCTTACATGGGGGGTCAGTGTTAACAGGAATTTAGTTTAAGCTTAATCTGGTGAGTATCTTTAAATATTATGAGAAAAAATAGAGATAAAACAGAAGCACAGAGCAAAACTTAATTAATCAAACTGAAAAAAAGACAGCCATTTCTTTTTCTACCCTACTCTTAAGCAAACTTTGTTCATTCTTCACATGCAGTTGTCATGTAATAACTGTTGATCCATCATTTTCAATTTTTTCATAGATGGAATTTATAGCTAAAATCTCCCTAACACACACTGAAGAGCGCGGGTAAGCTTTCAGAAAGCAAAAGTTGTTAGAACCAATCAATACACTAAAAAAGGTATCTATAAACTACATGAATTAGAAATAATTGCATAATAATCCTACACATTTCCAGCTTTCAGGAAATGGACTGTATCAGTGCTTTACATAGAAACATGGAACCATAGAATGGTTTGGGTTGGAAGGGATCTTAAAGATCATCTAGAGGAAATGGACTGTATCAGTGCTTTATATTGAAACATAGAACCATAGAATGGTTTGGGTTGGAAGGGATATTAAAGATCATCTAGCTCCAACCCCCT
>JAVHNF010009974.1:10849-26863 GCA_034783455.1 Micropsitta finschii | reverse complement strand
CTTACTTTGATTTAAAAGCCTCTTTTTTTTTTTTTTTTTTTTCCTAACAGTGATGCAATTTTCTTAGTTATGGATAAATTGTCTTTAATACCTCAGTAAATGACACCAGAAAATGATGGAAAGTCAGTGTCTATACCCAAGTAATGCAGAAAGGCTAATGGGTATGGGCTTTAAAAAGCATCTTCTATACACTGCTCAGTGGACTTCATCTACTCTGTTCGTTTTAGGCAAAACTGCAGTCAGAATCCTGCCCCTGAAACTTAGTCTCTGCAGAAGTGATAGCGCCATTGTCCAAGGACACTAACATGTCAATAAAAGGATTCTTTTTCATTTCAGATGTCTTCTAGAAACATGGCTGGCCAACACATCCTTCCTCAAGCTTTGTATCAGAGCAATATGCTGAAAGCCATGAAGATTAGAGAGAGGATACCTGAAGATCTGGTCAAACCGCCCAATGGAATAATTCACCACTTCAGGACTATGCACAGATACACCATAGAAATGTTCAGAATGTGCCAGTTTTGTCCTCAGTTTCGAGAAACGCTTCAGAAGGCTCTGACTGACCAGGCCACCCAGGCTTCGCTGGAGCGCCAGAGGAAGCTCAACTGGTGCATGGAAGTTCGGAGACTTGTCCCTTTGAAGACTAATGGTAAGTTGTGAGCACATCTTTTTGTTTGCATTGAAATGGCTGATATGAATGTAGCACTTTTATTAATAGCATCTGAGTTCATGTTACTGAAACAGAAGCACACAGCTTTAAAAGAAGTGGTGCCTTTTAATCTTAGTTCTGTAAACTAAAATTCTTTCCACATGACATAGCGTCCTGAGGCTGTAGCAGACCCCTGCCCATAACACAGGGTTATGAATAGCCTGAAAATCTCACAGATGTTTTCTTAATATCAGTAACCCGTGGCATGTCAGAGTAAAATACCAGGCAGGAAACTTGAACCTGACTCTGCGGTGTGTCAGCCGCCTCATCAGAAGTGCTGAGCAGCCTTTAATGCCAGGCAAGAGGAGCTTTCAGCTGCTTTGAGTGGTGGGGATGCATTCCTACGTGTGTATATAGCAGAATTAATCTCCTGCCATAAGCCCTGCCTTTGTAGCTGTCAGGCAGGGTTCACCTGCTGATCCAACTTTAACAGTGGTGCAAGCAGGAGCGTCCTGGACATGTTGCCTCTGGGAACCTGTCCTCACTGGCCCTGGAGTTAGCACCTTGCACCTGGCTGGCTTCCTCATCCTCAGCTACCTGGCAAGTTTTGCCAGCTCTTGCATTCACTCAGCACTCACCAGTAACTACTGTGTGTTTGATTTATAGCCATTTTTGTGCAACACCAAGTTGCAGTGCCCTTTTCTTTCAAGAATAAGTGCTGGTTTGAGGACTTGGCTTTTGGGTTAAATTGTGTGTATTGCATCAAATGCTGTAAATTAAAAGGTACAGCAGCAGCTCAAAGACTGCCTGAATGGGTTACATGTGTCCACAGTCTTGAGCAGGAAACTTTTGCACATGACTATAAGGTTTGCTGTGCATTTTACATTCAGTGGAGGAAAGATTCAGTAATAGCTATGATTTATGGTCACATACCTGAAAACTCAGACTCAGGATTCCCTGCAGCACAGATTGTCCCAGACTGGGGAGGTAGACTGGGACAGTGAGGACTCCAGGAACATGGAAAATACATACTGTTTGCTCAAAGAGCAGATCACAGTGGCTATAGAAACACTGGGTGTGCTGGACCTGCAGCCTTGTTGAAGTCCTTACATTATGTTCTGTAGATGCCTCTTTTCTTATCTGCTTATATACTCGTTGCCCTTATCTTCTAGTCCACATTCTTCCCATCCCAAGGTCTACCATGTTTCTCAGTCTGATTGTACACAGCTGTGTTGTGCAAAAGCTGTAAGCATAGAACTGCTGTGCAAATGTTAACTGCCCTGACCTAGAAGAGCCTGATCCTAATGCCTGTCTTTGTAACTGTGATAGAGGCATTGTCCTTATGGTGAGCTTCTGTGGGCTGCCTCTGCACTGGCATAAAATTCTCATAACTGTAATTAGGCTGTGCATGGAGATCATGTGATCTTGAACTTCCAGAAAGGCTGGAGCAGCAGCTGGGTTAGGCAGCACTCTACAGGTTCTAGGAAGGTAACATTGCTCAAAGCATTGCATCTTGAAAACTTCGCCCCAAGAGATGCACTCTAACAGATTTACTAGGAAAATGGACAACATGTGGGTGAATAGCAGCAGTTTTGGAATCCCCCATCTCCTGTCAATACGAGCCTTGCAGGGGTTAACACTGCCTGGAAGGGCCCTTGCTGCTGACAACCTTATACTCAATAACTGTGACTTTTTGCCTTGTCTCATGACTGTCAGCCAGTGTTGCACATGGGAACAGTGTGGACTTGCATCTCATCCGTGAGCCAGCATACCAATATACAAGATGCTGAAATATTAGGGCAAGTTAAGGGAAGGCAAAGCAAGGACTCAGTTTGTGGCCCCCCCTGTACCCTGTGCACTTGGCTGCTCAATCAGCTTCAGCTCAGTGCTTTAGGGTCATCAAGGGCATGAGTAGCAGGAGTGGCTTTTGGAACCTGCGGTTTATGCAAAGTAATTGTAGTGAGAGACCTTAGCACTGGAGAGAAGATAGAACAGACTGAGGGAGAGGATCCCTGAAAGAAGGGACAGGAGCCTGGAGAAGCCATGTATTATCCCAGAAAATAGCATGTCAGGGTTTTATTTGGCATGAAGAATATTTTATTAAAGCATTTATCTGCTTAACCTATAGATGTGGGAGGAATATATTAGTTCTTTCAGTCAGTGGTGGGCTTGCTTCAGAAAATTCTGGGGGTTTTTTGGATGAAGGTTGTAATTGTTGAAAACAGAGAAAGTATCTCCTATGGGATCTTTCAGTGTATATTTTACCTGATATGTGTATGAGTTTGTGGAGCGGTTGGGATTTTTTAATAAAAAAACCCACCCTTTTGAATCCCCACGCGTTTCTTTGCAGACCTGTGAATGGAGGATGGAAGGAAAGCAGTAGGGATACAGAAATTGAAACTGTTTCTTGTTGGCTGCTGGCTGCTTTTTCTTTTTAATTTAAAAATCCCAGCTTCTCTTGGCTGCGGAGATTTCGCTTGTATAATGAATTGGCATTCATTCCAGCTCGCCCTGCCACACCCCCTGGGAAAGTCCGAGGGAGGCTCTGCTGCTCAGCCCGGCACACCGCAGAACAAAAAGTACAACTGTTACTCAATTGCTAGTCAAACAGCGCAGGGGAATTCCAAGTGCTGTGTAAGGAATTTTGGGCAGCACATCTCAATAAAGAATTGAAAGTGAGCTCTCGAAGAGAGAGCAAATACTTAATCTTATCTTTACTCTAGATTTTGCGAAGGGAAAATTTTAATGGGATTAGTATGTCAGCTTTCTTGGTCAGAAGGAAACCCAGTCAGATTTCTGTCTTTCATGTTGTTCCCTGATTTTTGAGCTCCAGTAAGCAGCCCGTGGACTTGAAGTAAACTTAGCAGGACAGTATTCAGAAACCAGAAGGCAGTTGCAGGAACCTGATGCGCACTGAGTCTGTAACAATTCATGAAGTGTTGAGCTTTTTCCATATGAAAAAAAAAAACCCTAGTAGCTTTACCATGGTCATGTCCCCTATTCCAAGGAAATTGCTGTGGCTTTTTAGCACTGGGTCAATCTGTTTACCGATGTAGTAAACACCAGACCTATTTTTCTATCTAAGGATATGACAATAATGATTCTTGATGTCTCCCTTTCAGGGCGGACATCCCCTTTTGAGGAAGATTGTTAGAGACAGAACTTGAAACCCAGCCATAGGCATATTTTGTCACACCTTTTAATTAAGTTAGTCGACTCCTCTGAGTCTCAGTTTCAGCCCCTCTGAAACTGCAGAATATTACTTTTCTTCCTACCTGTAAAGAGGACGTTTCCAGTGCAAGGAGGGTGTCTAAATGAAAATCAAATCATTGTTTTTCATTAATTTAGTTTTAATTTTGGTTTTAAAGAACAGCCCTCTAAATTAAATATTTAACAGCCGAGCATAGTCTCAGTTCTGAGAGGAAGGCAAGAGGTGTTCCTATGGTTGCTTTACATAAATCACTTACTCTTCTCTTTCTATCTTGTTTTTCTATTACAATTCCTCTATCAAGCAAGGCCAAGTGCCGATGTTTTCAATGCAGTGCTTGCCAGGTGACATGAGGCTTGGTGCTACTATAGTATATTCTTAGTGGTTTCTGTTATCTCTACCACGTGCCATCATGTGTATATTTATGTCAATACTGATGAGGGAGAGTTACATGTTCTTTTGTAGTTTTAAGATGATTTTGTTGCATTCAAAACCTTTTTCAACTATGTTTGACATTTGCAGTTGACCCCAAAATTTAGTTCGTGATAACCATTCAAAGTTAATAAGGGGCATTATTGAATGACAACACTGACCAGCAAAGGGACAAAACCAGTAGAGAGGAGACTTTCTTCCTTTCTGTCTCTGAACAAAGAGCTCATAGCTCTGGTCTCCTTATTAAAACCCTTCTCTCCTTATTAAAACCCTTCTGTCTGAGGCTTAGGGAGAAGTACATAGGGAAAATGCATTTGCGCAGCATAATTCCATATCCTAAGTGCTTGTGGGACTTTACTTGAGCAACTATTTAAAAATAATGTACTCTTTCTTTTTTTTTGAAGGTGATGGCAATTGCCTCATGCATGCTGCATCACAGTACATGTGGGGTATTGAAGATATTGACCTTGTCTTAAGAAAAACATTGTTTAGTGCACTGAAGGAGATTGATACACGGAACTTCAAGCTCCGCTGGCAGCGGGAGGCTATTAAATCCCAGGAGTTTGTAGAAACAGGACTCCACTATGACACCCGGGTAAGGTGGCCTGAGGGTATGCTGCTGATTTCTGATGCTTGTCAGCATTGCCTTCTTGATTTAGTTCACTTTCTGGCTTCATGGATGCCGCTATTAGTGCAGAGTAGAAATAGTTTTCCTGTGGAGTAAATGGGAAAATGTGATTATTTTGAGTACTGCTGAGCTGCAGCTGGTTCCTGACCTCCATGTCTTTGAACTGTTACTGAGGGATGTTTCTTTCCCCAGAACTGGGAGGAGGAGTGGGAATACCTCATTGAAATGACCTCCCCAGAAACATCGGGGGCTCGAAACAGGCTTCCATATAATGCACTGGAAGAAATCCACATCTTCATCCTTGCTAACATCCTCAGAAGGCCAGTCATTGTCCTTGCAGGTGAGTTGCCCAGCCAGTCATCTCACCATCTTACTCTGTGCTGTGTTGGTAATCTTACTTCGGGAATGGCTGCTTTCAGGCAGATGCATTTCAGAACAGGGTGTTTTCAGCAATTGTTCTAAACCAGCCAGAGTATGTTTTTTCTTGCCTGTAGCACATACTTATTTGTGTTTATTTTTGTTTTCTTTTTCTCCCTTATGCAGATAAAGTGGTAAGAAGTTTAGAGTCAGGCTCCAGTTTTGCTCCTCTGAACGTCGGGGGTATTTACTTGCCTCTCCTTTGGCCAGCTGAAGAATGCTACAGGTATCCAATTGTGCTCGGCTATGACAACATGCATTTTACACCACTAGTGACTCTGAAGGACAGCGGACCAGGTATTTTTCAAGGACCTTCTTTGGTATTTATGTAGCTTCTTCGGTATCAACATGGCGATAAAGCATTTAAAATATAATCTGGTTTAGATTTGCATTCTTAAAGTTAAAATAAATGTAAAAGATTCCTTTGGAATATGTTCTTAACATGTGACCAAAACCAGCTTTGTCTGTAAACCTGAAACTAAACGAGAACTAAAGGTTGCCCTCAAAATGCTATCTGAAAGTAGAGTGCAACTCGCCTGCTTGCAGGCTGGAATCAGTCAAAGGGTGGCCTCTGCTTCCTTGTGTTCTGGTCTCCTTTCCACACCTCATCATAAGAGAAGAACCTTTGAAGGACACAGTCTAACAGCAGTGTACTGCTGTCTGGCAGGGATCATGAAATATATGCTTTGTCATTTTTAATGCACTTCTGAATGGATAGTAGTTCTACAGGTTCAGGTTAGGCATCTTCTATGGAAAGGCATAACAAACTAAGATCTACAGTGCTGCCCACAATAAGAAGAAAATTGCTAGGGGGAGAAACATAAAACCTCCATGGGATGGGGCTAAGTTTGCAGTCCAGATGTGTCTGTTCCCCCCCCCAAGTGGCACTGTTCAGAAACTGGTTGGTCTGGCCAGCCATTCTCCTCTCTTCAGAATTCACCAGCAGTGGTGACATCTCCATGTTTTCCAACTTGTGGTTACTCCTGCCTGGTAAAATATATATATATATCTATATATATATATCTATATCTATCACTAATCCATCTTGTTCCCTCACAGAAATCCGGGCTGTCCCTCTGGTCACCAGTGAAAAAGGCAGATTTGAGGATTTGCGTGTGCACTTTCTGACAGACACAGAAGAGAGGGAGAAAGAGCAGCTGCTAAAAGACTATTTGATGGTGATAGAAATTCCAGTGCAAGGCTGGGATCATGGAACAACTCATCTAATTGATGCTGCAAAGTGAGTGTCATTCCTGTTTCCTTAAAGCCATCTTGTTTACAGAGATGGGAGAAGCTGGACAGTCCGGTGTGTTCCTTCAGTCTTTCCTTCCTTCTGCAGCAGTTCCTGTGTTTACCCTCTGAAATATTAAATATTTACATTACTGTTGACATGCTTTGTAGTTGTATGAGTTCAGACCAGTTTCAGATTTAAAGGCAAGAATATCTTCAGACTTAAACTAGTATTTTAGAAGAGTAAATCCAATGCATTATTTCCACTGACTTTAAATAACACAGAAGGGTGGCTGAAAAGTAGTTACATCCAGGAACTAGTTAAACTCACCTCTTGCGCTTTCTGTAAGGGCACATTGCATAAAAGGCAGTTGGTGTAATTTTGGCTGCCCTAGGGAAAGTACTTAGTGGTATGTTCTTAGCACAGATGCCTTGATGCCCTGGGCTGTTGCAATGTTGTAGGCAGGAAGTTGTAGCTGGTGGAGGAACCAGCATCTGTGCTCATTCCCCTGACGGTTAAACATCAGAAACGTGCAAGGGGCAGCTGGTGATACTCATCGTCTTCTTGCATTTATGGGATGCCGATAGCAGTGTCTGTCTAGCCCCTTTCCCAGAGTAGGGGGGAAGTGACTCCCTGTATCCTCTGTCTTTCCTTCTGTCACAACACAGGAAGGTATCCTTATGCCGTTGGGTGGCTTTGCTTTAGGAGCCTTGAAATTTGAAGTCCTTCTATCCAAACACATACATGAAGAGCAGAAATTGAGCTTCCCTAGGCGCACTGCACAGATGTTACCATTACTGGTAATGTTCCAGAACACACTTCAATTCTACCAGCCGTGGCATGGTGAGGCTCTGGTGTGGGATTTTCTCCGGCTGTTGGGGGCAGAGTAGGGATGATGTGATGGATGCTAGCGTTACACACACCACACTGAAGCCCTGTAGTTTGTGTGAAGAATTGCACTGGTGGATACAGACCAACCAGGGCAAAACCAGGAGCAGATTTCATTATAAGCTGTATTGCAAAACGCTGAATGTGCTGTAGGAAAGGCTCATGCTTAGCATGAGCTGGTGAAGAGAAGGATTTTCCATTCTAACCCCCGCTCAGCTGAGCACTGGTCTTCACAGGTATTCAGGGTTTAGCAGACTTTTCACTTCTGAGAGATTATCCATATTCTTTGTGCAAACAGCTCTCAGATAGAAAACCCTCACCTAGAAAATCCTTTTAAGAATACTTTTGTTTAGCATCATGTCAGACCACTTTATTAGATGTGAAAGTCTCCATTTGACATCACTGAATGCCTGCCTTTAAAATTATTTCCATTTACAGCAACAGTTTTAACATCCTGGATCTCCTAGCTGAGTAATATGAATGTGCATTAAATCTACATTTCTTTCTCACATTGCTTGCATTTGCCTCCACCCCCACCATCTGCCCTTTTCAACCACTGATGCCATCTTCCTTTTCTGGCTGTCAGGTTAGATGAAGGCAACCTACCCAAAGAAATAAACCTTGTGGAAGATTACTTTCAACTGGTGCAGCATGAGTACAAGAAGTGGCAGGAGAGCGCTGAACCTGCAAGAAGGGAGAACTGCTCCAGGAACAGACAGGAACTGTCTCTTTCCCAGCTCTCACTCTTACAGGTGAAATGTGAAACACCAAATTGCCCTTTCTACATGTCTGTGAACACCCAGCCCTACTGCCACGAGTGCTTTGAGCGGAGGTCGGAAGGAACCAAAGGAAGAAAGCAGACCTCTGCAACAGCACCTGAGAAACTGGTGGCAGCTGGGGCAGGCTCCTCCCATGGGGATGTTATTGAACCTGGGGAATGGACATCTGAAGGGCCTGTAACAGGGCCTCGCTCTGCACCTCCAACGGCTCCAAGCCTTTTCCTGTACAGCGAGACCACAGCCATGAAATGCAAGACACCAGACTGCCCCTTTACATTGAATGTGCAGCACAATGGGCTTTGCGAACGCTGCTACAACTCCAGACAGCTTGGTCCTTCCAACAACTTGAATGACCGGACACATTTAGACTATGCCACATGCAAGGTGTGCCGTCAGAAGGTCAAAAGGACTTTCAATGGCACATGCAGCACTTGCTTCAAGAGGTCTACAGAGTGCTCCTCAAATGGCAGCCCTGCTTTCCTGCCCGTGTGCCACCAGAGATCCACATCTGACCCATCCCAGATCTTGCAGAGCCTCCACCAGCACCCCTGCCATCAGGTTCCCAACAGCCCTGGCAAGGAGCCCCTGCCACCAGTGCTGCCACCAGAGGAGAAGAGGGGAGGCAACCTCTGCAGGAAACCCGGCTGCAAGTTCTTTGGGACATTGCAGAATGAGGGCTTTTGCACGCTGTGTTTCTTTGAGTACAGGGAAAACCATGGTAAGTGGAGATGGGGTGAGCTCTGGCACACTTCAGCTGCAGATTGGCCTCCTTGAGCTATGAAGCTGTGCATGCACTGGGTGCTAAAAGGGGGGGGGGGGTGTGATGGGAATGGTGTGGAGCAGAAGCAGCAGTGTGAGAAGGTGCTTTTTTGGCTGATAATATCTCATAAGAGGGCACACAGTAACAGTGTGGGAAATCTGTGAAATGCGTTGTAAAACTTCTGGTCAGCTTTCATGGAAGCAAAACTAGCTCAGGGACAGAGGTGGGGTTTGATCGCTTCCCACCAGTCGCTTCCCACCAGTGCAGTCATGATTTGATCGCTTCCCACCAGATCACTTCCCACCAGTGCAGTCATGATTAACTATGAATTTTCTTCACAGCTAGACAAGTTGTAAGGGTCAATGAGGAAAATGATATTGTATTGATGGTACTGAAAACCAGTTATGTTAGCAAGGCTTTTAAAAAGCTTGGGATGAATTTGAAGATCTGTGTCTGTTCTAGAGATAACAGATACAATACTCTGGTGTCACTACTGAAGTCACCTTGATAAGCAGAGCAAGTAAAAGTTGACTGTAAATAATGTTCTTGTATTTTGGAGTAACTTAGAAATGCATTGTTATAATCTACCTTGAAATCTTCCTTGGTGATATCATATGTATGCGTGCATGTGTATGTTTAAAGGCAGGCCTTCAAAAACGCAATACCCTGGGAATAAATCATAACATGAAGTCTTTGTCTTTCATGCTACTGCCCCGTTACACAGGCAAAGAGCCTTTGGGTATAGAAGGTGAAAGGCACATGTGAGAGAATAATTGCTTATCTCTTTTGTCTCGTTGCTGACAAGTGTGCCAACAGAAACACAGAAATATAAGATGGTTTGGGTTGGAAGAGACCTTTTGAAGACCATATAGTCCAGCTCCCCTGCCGTGTGTAGGAACATCTTTCACAATGCTGCACTTTCAAATTACGGAACCTCTATGCTAGCTTGCAATAGCTTATTTTCCAGTGTTGTTCACAAGGAGAATTTTTTCCTTCTAGTTGTGGAATATATAAGATTGCTTCATGAGACCAGAAAGCATAAGGCACTTTTTCCCATTAAGGTCTATGCCACTGTACTGCCATTAAGCCTGAAATGGGGGAGGCAGGGGAATGTCAGGCTAGGTCAGAGATGACATGCTGAAGCCAAAGGTGAATTCCTCTTGCCTTCAATGGGATCTATTTTTCCCACTGCGAGCAAGTTTTTCCCAAGTCAGTTGTTTCAACAGGTTCTGATGTGAAAATCCGTCTGTATTAGCTCCCTTATTTATGTAGCATGTAGGGAAGTTCATCAACTGAGGGGCTCAGGATTGTCCCATGTTTTGGGTTATTTTTATTTTTAAATTGGGTAGCTTTTCATAGTTGCTTTGGCTCATCAGATCTATGAGGCACATTCAAACTCCTCCTGTCCTTACTTTGTATTACAGGCAGCGCTTTGCTATGCCACCAGAGGAGACCTCAGAGGAAGTCCTCACCAGTGGGTCAGTCAGGGACCTCTGCTGCCGCCTTCCGTAACACTGTGTCCTGCCAGCGACGTGACTGTGACACCCTGAGCAGCACGATGCTCGAGGGGTACTGCCAGAACTGCTTCATTAAAGCCCAGAACCAGCGATTTCAGGAAGCCAGGAGAACAGAAGAACAGCTGGTGAGACAGCCAGAAGTAAGTGTGAACTTCTCACCATCATCCTGTTGCTTAGCATTACATGTTTTTCTCTTGTGCAAACAACTCGGGATCCTCTACTGACTGCATCCTAAGTGTCATGGAGAGACAAGTGTATGGCATGATTTTTGTGTGTGCTGTAACTGAGCAGCACTCCTAAAAGACTCTCTCAGTTTAGGGTTATCATGGCCGAGCTGAGTTTTACCTCAGCTGGGAGTTTGCCAGCAATTTCAGTGGAAGCAATTGGACCAACAGGTGATTTCTTTGCTGGCTGGGGAGAGATTTTAATTACTACTCTAGATCTATGCAACTGCATCGAGGGTTTTAGTCCACTTCATGTTGCCTCTTTTGTTGAGCCCATTACAGACTTTTTGTTCCACATTTTTTTGTCTTTTATAAATTTGGTTTGGCCCTTTTAGAATTGAGAGTTACCAAAGATAAAAACAAATATTGATTTTTTTTATTTTTTTTTTTTTTTGTAAGAAATGACAGAATCTGTGATTTTCTTTGGTAAAACCCAACTTGGCTTTTGGTATTGCACTTTTCAGAAGCATCATGTGTCTGCATGTAACCCCAGTGATTACCTATACAAACCATGAGCAGAGTTGCAAATGAATGAAAAGCCACTTGTGCTGCTGGCACAGCAACTGACAGTGTGTTTTAATGTTTTTTCAAGAGAACAGAGCAGCGCAGAGATCTGCAGCGAGCAGCATTGAGTAAGCAGAAGAGACAGTGTGCTGTGACTTCATGTAGAAACAACCTGGACTGCAGGAACAATGACTTGTGCCAAGAGTGCCAGCGCCTTGGTCTGTTTCCACCATCAGGGAGTGCCAGGAACCCATCTGCAGAGGAGCCCCCAAAGCAGCGCTGCCGAGCCCCTGCCTGTGATCACTATGGCAATGCCAAGTGCAACGGCTACTGCAATGAGTGCTACCAGTTCAAGCAGATCTATGGCTAGTGGAGGGGAGGACTTGGTAAAGAACAGGAAAGCAGTACCAGCTACTTCCTTCACTGAAATGGTGCTATGTCCAGAACACTTAACAGTCCTGGGAGTGGGAGGGAGGGGAGGAATATAAGCTGTGTGCTCATGTTCATGTTTATTCCCAAGATGGGAATAAATGTCTGCTTCCTCTAAACACTGCATATAAGGACTGCTGAGAAAAGCAGGTCGCCTTCTGCACAGAGCTTTCATGACTAAGCTCCTACAATACCATATTTAATTCTTGGACTTCCCAGGAGGAAGTGTGAAGCATTTGAATGCAGAGAACTCTGCAGTTCTGCCTCTCTCTTAATACCTCCCTGCTCCTGGGTGAGGTGCTGCGGCTGCTGTCAGAGGTGCAGGACCTCTTTGTGTTTGCATACATCAGTCGGAGGCAAGTCTTTCCTGAGTGGGATCCTGCAGGACAGGCTGATGCAACTTGCAGTTCATGTCTGAAGAAGCTTGCTGTGGGTTGTGTGTTGGTGTTCTTACAGAGCTCTTCTAGGTGGGAGCTCCCATAGGTGTTCATGGTGAGCAGTGCTGTGTTTGCAGAGCCCTCAGTAAACCACAGCCAGATACAAGACCAGCATTGGTCTGCTCCTTTAACATGTTTAACTAACCAGCATTTAGATCCTTTCCCATATCCCGAGGCATCTGCAAAGACAGGTGATTACAGAAGCAACTTTCATGAGCATATGCATGTGATGGGAAAACTGAATCCTGCTGTTCCCCGCTGTTACAAAAGGAATTGCCTCCAACAGATAAAAAAACCCCAAAGTCCTTCAGCTTCAGTTCTGAAACCAGAGCAACTCTTCTCTTGCATTGTAAGTGTTGGGAATATGTGTGCTGCTGTTCTTACCCATTTCTGTCTCTGTCATCCTTGATGTGATTCTGTTATCATGCAAACAGCTTGGAGCTCCATAACAGAATGCTTTTGGTTTGAGATTTTACTCCTGGAGTTCAATCTGCAGTACTTTCGTGATCTTGCTGTTACTGTTGTGCCCAGTGCCTGCTTCCTTCTTCTCCTTTCATGCCTTTAAAGTTTTCAGCATCTATTTTGCTGCTATGGTTTTGGAGGTGACACCTCTTCTAAGTTGCTTCTCAAATTTAGGAACTTTGTCTACTTATCAAGAAACAATTTTTTGAAAAGACAAAAAAAAACCCAAACTCATGACTTATTTTTGTTAAAGTTCATATATTTGTGATACTTAATGTGAACATGTTTTATTAAAATATTTATACTATTTGAAACAATGCAACTTGAAATTTGCACAGGTAGGATTTTTTTTTTTTATGTGTATTTACCCTTGTGTTGAAAGTTACAAACTTAAATGTATAATTGAAAAACATTCTCTGATATAAGGAAATAAATTATTGAAGGATTGACTTGGTGATTTTATACTGATAAGAGAGCACAGTTGAGCATGGGACACCCCCTGAAGAAAGCATTTCTGTCCAGGACCACCATTCAGCATGTTACCAAGTGCTCCCTGGTTCAAATCATGTAGCCAAGCACTTTGAAGAGGTGATAACTTACTGAGAATCTCTGCATACTCTCACCTTATGTCAGCATTCTCTCAGGAAGAGCTCTTGGTGCTGTCAGTGTGCACAGGGAGCTGCTCCTGTGGGTAGAGTATCTGCAGTCCCCAAAAGGATGGGTGTGGGAGAGTAAGGATGTTGCGGGACCAGCTTCAAGGTAAAGTGAGCTAGACCAACTATGGCTTTGCTTTCTTCATTCTTCCATCAGTTATGCCAGAGATTCACAACCGATGGTATTTGAGTGCAGTCTTGGGAGGTGGCGATGGCAGCAGGTGATCCCCAACTCTGCCTAGCGTTGTGTGCGACCCTAAAGGCATCAGCTAGCTCCATCACCTCCCCTAACTAGGAGGCCCTTCACATTTTGGTCGTGGCATCTGAATTGCTCAGTAGCTCCTGAAAAGCATGTTGCCAGCTGCTACTTGAAAAAGTAGTTGACAGTGGTGTTTCCTTCTCATCCCAAGCTCAGCGTAACCTAGCCTTACAGCCAGAGGATTTCTGTACTGGAACACTCCTTCAGTATGGCATGAGTATGCCTGTAGTGGCACTCAAGTGTCTCAGACCTCTGCCTGGATAAGCAATACTGTACACTACCATGACTTTTACATATTGACCATAACATGAAGGATAAAGATGAGCCGGAGCTGCAGATGGTCCATGTGTAGTCAGCAAAGAGGATCCTTTCCTAAGTGGCTGACTTCTCTATGTTACCTGCTTTCTATCCTGGTTAACTTTTTAATCCCTTCCGACTGCTTAGGAGCACACCTCATCACATGCTTCAGTGCTGTCACAAGTGAAACCATGTAGATGTTAAGTTCCTGAGTACCTTTGCATAGGTTTGTTGGTTCTTGTAATTCACTCATATCTGTAGCCTGTGTTCTGGATACCTGTCCACCTTCCTAATGCACACTGCTCTCCTTACAATTTAGCCCAACTTCTAGACTCAAGTACCACTCCTTTTGGAGCATACAACCTACAAGTCTTCCCCCTTCCCCAGAGCAGAGTCTGCTGGATCTGCCAGTCCCATCACTACAGCATATTCCTCTTTTTCAAAATCTGAGTCTCCATTTATCCACGCCTTCCTTCCACTTTCTTTACAACTCATGTAACTCACATGCCCGCTCAATTCATCCAAGTTCTGCACCAGGCAGACACCTTGGTGTTGAAAGAATGGGCAAAGACTGGGAAGGATGTCTGCAGCCAGGCACCAGGAGGTGGAAGCAACTTCTGGCATCCAGCCTCAGCAGCCATCAGTCCCTGCTTGCTGAAAAGGCAGAGCCTCCATCATATCACCTTCAGTGTAATGAAGCTGATAATCTCCAGTTGCTGTTAACTGCAAAGAGGAAGGATTTCAGCTGAAATGCCCCAGATCCCACTGATTTTTCTCTACTGCTTTCTGGGCTCATTACTCATAACCCTGAAGTCACATGGGGCTTGTCTCATTCTGAAGCTCCCATGTAAATGAGTTCGCAGCCTCTCTTCTGATTTACTTGTGGGGGAATGTTAAAGGTAGTAGGGCCTTCTTTTATTTAATTACTCTGGTATTTCCCTAGTGTCCCGAGGGAGGGGATTTTGACCCTCTGATGCTTTCTGCTCTTTGCCCAGACACTTCTTCAAGTTCATATATGTTTTCCTTCCTGTTCTGAAAGAGAGAACTTTTATTTGGACTCTTCCATTTTGTGACCACTTCTGGAAGTCTCGTTGCTAAGACACAAACCTTTCATAGCCAGGGATTCTTTTCTTAGCAGAAAGGCAAAACTAATATGAAACAACTGGTTTACTGAGCATTTGCATTGCACTGGAATTCCTCATAGTGCAGTAAAGGCTGTGCTTAAATGTTAATTTTGTTTGGGAGAGGGGTACTTGACTCTAAGCTCATTTGAGCAGGCATAGCAAGGGTTTCTAAGCTGTTATATCAAGCAGGGGGTCCATCTACTGAAAAAGAATCTTAATAGGCTCATCCCTAGCTGTGTTTAAGAGGCAATGAGATGGACAGGGACATCTGGTAGGGCCAGATCTTGTAGTTCAGATGCCCAGAACAATGCTTTGTTTGAAGGCCCTGCAGAGGCTTTGGCATCAAGAGGGCCTCCAAGCATCTCTGTAGCATGGAAATGGAGACATAGACTCACCAGAGAGAAGTACCTGAGGATTTTACTAAAACAGGGGCTAAGGACTCCAGGCAGTATTTGAGGGGGCTTGTGAAGATCTCAGCAGAGTCTAGATGTTGGATATAAGTGTTTTAGATATAAATCTCCAAAAACGCTGAGCCCAACTTTATGTGCTTTGGGCCGTAAGGCCACAGTGCATGACATTAGCTTGTGCATTCAATCTGTGCAAAATCAGTGGCTCAGCATGGTGATATGTACATGTTTTGTTCAGATGAGAGCCACAGGGGAGCAGCGACTGCATAATTTTATCATGCATACTTGAGTAGGACACTGCACTGAAATAGAAAACCACAACACTGAACAGGTACAATTTCAGTTTATATTAAACTGCCAAGGCCCCTTAAAATCAAAAGTTAGAAGTACAGGTGCTTTTACGTCAGAGTGCTCCATTTCTCAGGTGCCTATGTTTAACACACAGTACAGCAAATCTGTCACTGATGAGAGCAGATTCAATCAGCTAATATAAACTTGCTCTGTCATTTCTTTCTGATGTTTTCTCCCACATCAGTGATAAATGCTGATAGCATCAGCCCTTGCCTGGTTCAGAAGGGCTGTCCTAGCTGCATACAAAGAAAGACAAAATGCTTGGAATTGGATTGTTTGAGCTGCTACTTCATTAACTCCTCTTTCCTTGACCATCCATAGTTGTTTTGGAGAAGACTGCCACTAGCAGTACATGTAC
>JAVHNF010009964.1:0-14550 GCA_034783455.1 Micropsitta finschii | reverse complement strand
ATAGCCTGAAAATAGGCAAGAAGGACAGCCAGCCTTGCTCCTTGGATTTTGAAAGCAGCTGAAATCACACTACAACTGCAGATTTATCAGAAGGACTTGTCAAATAATTGCAATCTCCTAAATTATTCTTTGCAAAACAGTGATTCGTTATCTCATGATGAGGCTTTCCTCATGAGATGCTGGATTTCCAGTGGATCAAACAATGACAGCAGATAACATTTTCCTGTAAGGTGGCTGAACACATCTAGTAAGTGAGAATTCCTTGATGTTTCTAAGGAATTGAAAAGCTGACTTCTCAGGAAGAGTGAGCAGAGAATTCTGTAAGAGGAAGGACCACTGTGGTAACTTATACCAGCTGAAACTGCCTTCAGTTAACATGCAAGAAAATCATGGAGAAACCAGAATCAAGCCTAGAAAAAAAGGAGGAAGAATTACAGAGGCTGAAAGGCATCAAACTGAAGTAAAATGGGAAATTGAGGGGAAAATGGAGAAAAAAAAAAACCCAAATAAAAAGATAAAGGAGCATAAGAGAAAAAAGAAAGATAAATGAATGCAGAATCACCAAGCAAGCAAATAAACAATGAACAGATGCAAAGAATGAATTGCTGGACAATGACCAGAAACATATCAGAGAATTGGGAAAAGAGGCAGAAAAAGGAAGGGAAAGAAGCCAAAAATCATGAGACCAGTGTTTTTATCTTCTTAGTATGTTTGTAATTGTACTGCATGAACCGAATTTCTTTTTTTCTGAACTAGCTGGAAGTCTTGCTGAGAAACTGCAGCCTACCACTAACAAACACTGTGCCTCTCAGAGGTTCCTCTGTTGTTAACCACACACCAGTACATCCTTTAGTGGCCTTCCTCTGTTCTCTCTGATATGGCTCATATAGATTTTCTCTCTGCTGTGTGAGATGCCTCTTTTAGTTGCCAGGAGAGGTAGGATAAATACAATGCAGCTATACTTTCGCACTAACAGAAATAATGTGTGCACTAGGCTACCTATGCTGCAATGGAATTAGCTCCTCTCTGTATTCAGGCTTAAACTACTGAAGCCCTCTGTCCAATTTATCAGGACAAGATACATCTATGACTCTCAAGCTGCAGCTGTAGAAACATAATTACACACAAATTAACCTATTCTTGATTTAATTTGAATTCTGTCCATTTGTGTCTGTGTTATTTGTAAAGTAATACTCCTCACACCATTCCATCCTCCCCACTCACATTATAGAAAAGTATCTTTATTCTCCTCTATGGTTCCTGCAGGCTGGGAGTTCGCTTACCCTCTGTACTTAAAAAAAGCACACATGCACATACAGACACATGCACTAGCATGATATGATGCTTGACCATCATCGGGTCTCCTCAAACTCACACTAAGCAGATACAACTTTGCTTTCAACCAGTGTTCTAGACCCTTACTTCTATGGGGACTCAGCTACCTTTGAGGCGATGAAACACTATTTTAACAGATCATAATTGCTTTTTTTAATAGCTCTCATCTACAGTTCCTCTGGGTTGTTTGTTTGTTTGTTTTTTCTTTATGAAAAGGGTTTATACAATAAAACTTGTGAGAATACAAAAAAAAACCAACCCAGAAGTACAGCCTGAAAGTCTGTGCAAAACATGCTAGCAAGCTCTGACCTCATAGCTACAGCCCAAGGGTTAAGCAGATGAAGATATCATGTGACAGTGTATTCCTTATCCCCCTGAGGCACAATGTTTGTCTTCGAGCACCTGTCTCTGGACAATTGTGTAATATAAGGCAATGAGGTGTCTGCAGGATCCATGTCTCTCAAAGTGAAACTGGAATGACTCAGCTTACAGCCTTTCTGGGGTTTATCATGGCAGGCATTATGACGTTTCATTTGCACTGCCCATTACATAGTTCAATACACAATTAGAACTGTACTTCTAAGTGACAGGTTAAATTGAGTTCATTATTTTGTGTAAAAACAAATGATCCTTTTATATTTCCTCCTAGTTTTCCCCCTAGGCACATATAAAAATCTTTCTCTTCTTCTAAGGACTTCTCTGACCCTCTGTAAGAGATTATGTTTTGCAAACCAAATTTTCAGGTAGGATAAGGCAGCAGGAGTTACTCCAGTTAATTTAGCCAGTGCACCTTGTGGCGGTGTACCTGGCATCAAACTGACTGTAGGGAAATAGGAGTGGAGCAGCCATGTGCAGCAAGTGGTGCTAGCTACAACCCTATGTGACCAGCCAGCACAGGCCCAGGATGCTGCTGGAATGCGTCTGCTCCCTCATGGATAGACAAAGAACAAAATGTACCAGTGATGCAGTCTGTGATGCGGTAGCATTGGCCTTGGGAGAAATAATGCTCATGAAAAGCACTCATGGTGTAAGAGCTGAATTAGGTTTCAGTCTCCAAACAGTAGCCTAGCCAGGGTGTAAATGTAGCATTGAAAGCTCTTTAGGTTCTGCAGCAAGGATAATCTTTCTACAAGTTCATACAGAGCAAGACTAATACTCGTCCCTCATGCAGACTTACACCCATGTGACTTCCGTTCACAGCCAGTTCTGTTAGTCAGTAGGTATTCAGACAATTCATGGCGCAAGGTGCAAATTGCTTAAATAAAGATGTCACAGAAGTTGCAAAATGTGTAGCCTGCAGGGCAAAAATCTAACCTCTGACAAAAAAATAAATGAAAATTGATAACTTTCTGTTCTCATGTGAGAATTAGTTGCTGCATGTTTTTCGAATCTAGACAGAAACAATCCTCATTTAAACAATAACCCATGGGAAATCAAAGATGTGAGCTGTATACAGAGCCTTCAAGGAAAGACATGTGGTGGCATAAGTCCAATTTTAGAAGACAGTTCCCACTTGTACCCTAGAGAGTTTGTAAACTCGTACACAGCAGTTAGAAAATGAAGATGATGATCAGGTTGGCCCAGATTGTATATTGGTTAAGTTGCCTGTTAGCTGGCTAACTCCCTTTGTAACATGACTGCTGTGAAGAATATCACAGTTGTATCAGTTTCATATGGTTTAACTGTGGCGGTTTTGTAATTATCAAGATCCAGTTTAAAAATATATATAGAAAAAAAATGAGCTGACCTTTCAGCAGGAGTGACTTCATTCGAAGTTATCACTGCTTAGAGCCAGACATGCCTGTACACATCCTACTGAACCTGTTTTCAGAAGGGTTATTTGCAGTCTAGAAGACAAATAAAGCAGTTATTTCTTACCAGTGATGAGCATTAACTAGAGTAAGCCAAATCAGTTGATTCAATAAAAAAATCAGTTTTAAACCTGCTCTTCCCCCCCAAAATGTTTTAAATGTTTCTTTGTAATGATTTTTTTTTAATGCAAATATTTTAATGTAAAATATTTCCAAGCAGATGCTAAGGTCATCTGGCTCATGCTTAAAACAACTGAGATATTTTGCAAAGACCAAACAAAATTCAAGTTCATGATTTTGCAAATTTCTTGGACTACGCTTTTTTTTGTCCTTAGGGAGGAAGTTCAAGATGTATCGTAAGTTTACAAAGCCTCCTGTAAATGTCACCCCCTGTTATAAAGGATCATTACGTTTCTTAAAATGACCACAGTTATCAATTTTATGCTAGGAAAAAATATGCTAGGAACTAGGGAGAGGAAAAACACCTTGCAGAGAAGTGTGGTTAATACATAAACCATTGTGTTGGTATCAGGCCCAATTCTAAACTGGTAAATCCCCTTGTCTGCAATTGCTCTGCTGCAGGTAGTGAATTCATTTTTTTTTAATGAGGTTTTTATCCTGTTTTTCTAAGGAAACCAGGGTTATGTATTCACACAAACTACCCATTCTCACTGATGCCTTTTGAAGCTATTGACCAATTTACAAAACTCAACAGAAGTTTCAAGGATATAAAATTCACCCAGTATTTCACAGGAATGAGCAGGCCAGTGAAGGACACACTTAAATTAGTGCAAATTACTACAAGGTATTATTAGACACCAGAGAAACCACACACACAAAAGAAAGATGTCTCAGGGAAAACAATTCCTCCTCTGTTTAGCAGGTCAAATAACCACTTGTTTGTGTCTTCTACAATTCATTTCCTCTTGTTTTTAGTTTTTAACAAAGATACATTCTCTAATGTCCTTGTACGTGCCTGTCTTTGAAAAGTACATTACTGTGCTCCACCAACAACATACCGAAGTTTTTCATTGTTTCTCTTAGAGTGAGAAGGAAAAGAAATTATTCCCATTAGACTGTGGGAGCTGGGTAAATGCTGGGATGGCACAAGCTACTCATCTCACTGGACCACCTCCCTGTGGCTTTACAGTCCCGCTCTGTTCCTTTCCTTGGGCTTGTTGAAACCCCCGGCAGAGAGGGTAATTGTCCAGCATGGATTAGTGTATGAAATCCTAGTTTAAAAACAAACAAATAAATAAAATCAGGCCTAATTCCAACATCCTTTGAGCTAAAAAGCCCTCACTCAAGGCATGACAGAGTTAGGAACCTGCCATGCTGAAGTCATGGTTATTGTAGTGATGGGAATTTTCTCAAGTGGTGTTTAACCCAGTAGGAGCTTGTAAGTATGATAAGCTCTTAACAACACGTAAACTAACATAGGGGTTTGTGAGCTTATGAGCACAGGAGAGGGTTGTGCATCTGCTTTAGTTAGGCTGCTAAGAACAACCATCAGATTCAAGGTCACCAAACTAAGTACTGTTTAATATTGCCTTAGCAGAACCTTGAGCTTCTTTGACCAGTTGCCACTTGGAGTTTCTGGTATCGCTTTTAGTTATTAACTCTTTTGGACAAGAGGCTTCTTGTTATGTTTCTTGAGATGTCTGTGTTTATATAGACTGGGAGAGAGGATGCTCACCAAATAATGCCAGCAACAGGGAGAATAACTCTTGCCCTGCAATAAATCCTTCTTGAAAACAAAACACAGTATTTACAGGGAAAAGGGAATTAAAAGAGAGATGTCATGAAAGACCAGAAGAGAGAGGTTAAGAGAGACCACTAGAGAAGGCTGTGAGCTTGATGCAGCAAACCAGATGAGGACGGGTATTCCCCCGCTTCAAGCAGAAAGCTGTCAGGAGCTGGGACTCACAGAGAGTAGCCTCTTCATGTACAGGCATCAAAAGAATTTATTGTCACCCTGCTCAGTCCAAGAGAAAACAGTGTACAAAAGTGTTTCTCTGCAGCTTACTAGGAGCTGTGAGATGCTGCTACAGAAACGCATGTATACTTGCTGTAGGCAGGACATCCTTGAGATCTGCCATCCAGAGAAAAGTAATAGGGAAGAAGCTTTTCACTAAAACTAAAGGACCTTCTGAAAAGTGTATCTCTAATTTCCTCACAGGAAGGTACTGAAGTGGAAGAACTCTTCTTATTCTGTTGCCTTGTGCTCAATCACATAAAATCATGCAGAGCTTAAGTATCATTACAAGGAGGACCACAAAAACTTTGGAAAGATGTTACTAAAATAAACACCTGCAGCCAAAGAGCTGGCCTCTTGTTTGAATCCCGCCAGGGAAAACTTAGCTTGCACTCTCCTTTCTCTGATAGAAGCTTGAAAAATCTATCCAGCCATGCACATTACCAGGAATTGAAGTATAAGCATGCCTGAGTGCTTAAAGTACACAAGTCTGTAAGTGCTCCCCTTACCTAGAGTGGGAGGATAGATTCAAAAAAGCTTAAAAGCAGGACAGTGCTGGTTGCCTAGAAAACAAGTCTGACTACTAGTCAAGAATGGAATTCAGTTTTTAGCAAATTGTTACCAAGTGGATGACATTTGGGTAAGCAGAACTGCTGTGACCTAAATATAGGGTACATCCCTAGACTAAACAAAGGAACAGCCCTGCATTTCAGTGAAGAGCTCCTTTATCTGAAGAGATTGCTGGCTTTCATAAGGCTGCTTGTGTAAAATAAGACTGCTCCAGTGTAAGATCAGGGACCTACACTCAGTCCCGCAGATCTCGCAGTTCAGATAAGCAGGGCCATGGGTAGGTGAGGGAGGATCATTCACATGAATAATGTTGCAGGCTTAGCTTCCAGGGATATTCTCTTTGGGTTGTCATGAACTGATGATGCTTAGCAGCAGTTTTATAAAATGAAGTTAACAGAGATTTTTTTTTTAAAGTGATGTTGCAATTTCCCCCTTGGACAAATCTAACAAAGAAATATTTCTTAGTGAGACAGTATAATTTCCGGCAAGAATTGTTACAGATGAAAAGTCAATCCCATAGCCTTATTCAAAGCCGTTGAGCTAGTAAAGTAGCAAAACCTGGAAAAAAGTAAATGCCTTTGCCCTTTAAGGAAGACTCCTTAAGGAGGCATTTTCATATTCAAGGGTTGGAACTTAACATACATCTAATTGTATGTGTATATATACAATTTTGTAAGAATTCTGTCAAGGTACAAAATCAGAAATGTAAGAGTCCCATATTTTCCAGACACTTGTACCTGGCTTAATAGGCTTATAATTAGCACGATTACTTAAAAACAATCTTACCAGGTTCACAGCACTTTCATCTCAGTTTTGAACTATTGTGATGTTCCTCTGAGCTATTACAAGACATGCCAATAAAAAAGCAACAGTACAATGGTTTCCTTTGTATTCCTCTCTCTTAATCTGCAAAACAGATGCAGCGAGTGCACTAGCCACTCCAGATTGCTTTCAGCAAAGAACATAACTTTGGCAGGTTAGTACTAGTTAAGGGGCATACGGTTTGCTATTCTCTGTGGAAAGATAGCCATAAGTCAGCCAGCAAATTCAGATTCTTATAATTAACAACAGACAAACATTTGGCTAAAAAATTCATGAGGGTTTTTTGTTTGTTTGTTTGTTTTGGTTTTGTATGGTTTTCTAACCATTTATCCCTCTTTTTTTTTTTTTATTTTATTTTATTTAGGGAAAAAGAAGAAAACCCACACAGTAAATGGAGTAAATTATGTTGCAATTATCATAACGATGTTCTTGTTATTGTTTCAGAAAAATGTTTATTTTTTACTACAACCCTCCTCTGATCTGACATGAATTTAAAGATGAAATGAAATAGATCTAGATTATTATAAATCATAATTTGGGGACAGTCTTTTTCAAGTGAAGCCAAGTTAGCTTGTATTTTGCGAACCACTCAGCACGAAAGAATGAAATACTTGCCTAGCTTGATAGGAGGAAGGTGACTTTAGAGGATAGGCCAGCTACTTAACTTGCATATACTTTCAATTAGCTTTCAGGGGAATCATGTACGTGCTTCAAGTGCAGAGTCTGGCCTATTGCATTAGTCCTATTAGAGAAATTATGAAGCTTTAAAACTTCATGCTGAGAGAGACAAAGCACATTCGTAGCAAGAAAAACATGACACTTCCTAACCGATATGTCTGCGTTATCTAGGGCTCTGCTTCAGAAAAGCACTTGTGCATACAGCATATTTTTAAGCTGCTGTGTAAGTCCAAGCAGAGGTTCAGCAAAGCTCTTGGGCACACACTCAGTTTGACAGGCTTGCCTGTCACTTGTACCACTGCATCTTCTCTCCAACTAGCAAACACCAGTCTGCAGCAGAAATAGAATTTCATCATGAGGGAACCTGTGTCTCTTTGTGTCAGCACCAGGTTCCCAACTTCTACGGAGCTCTGATTTGTTTTGCTGAGGTCCTGCCAAGCCTCATAAGCTTGAAGTCTGGTCAGCCCCCATGGACATGGGGTAGGTGCTGGAGTTCAAAAGAGGGACCTGCTAACCTAAGCCTGGAAACTTCTGCTACAAAAAGCCTGCAGATTTCCCAAGTTGTCCTCATGATCTGTTTGCACTACAGAGCTGAGCAGCTGGGCATTAAATGCTCAAGGCCTCACAGCATGGGAAGTGAAAACGAACGTTGCATCAGCATGAATGGGGACTTACTTATTCCTGTTCAAGAGAGTCAAAAGGACCTATGTCTTTCCTGTGGGAGAGGGTGGACAAGCTGTCAGGCTCTGGGCATGAGGCTTGATCAATTAGACTGGTGAGGGCAGGAGAATCCTGCACCCCACACCAGCTCTTGCTGCTGCCAAGGAGATGAGGTCTGATATTGCCAGGGGAGGGGCTAGGGGTCATCTCCCTGCCTTCCTCTTCTGCCCTCCAGCAGGAACCACCACTTCACATAATCCAGCTCTTACCTCACCTCCGTATGGCTCTGGCACATGCATAGACAGCAAAGCAATATCAGCTTTGCTGCTTTTCCACCTGTTGGGCACCCCAGGTGTCTTATCTGCTCTGCTTACTAAATTAACCTGCACGGAGCTCTGCACTGGCACTGCTGCAGCCCTCCAGTGCCCGCTCACCATCAATTGCCGCCACCTGCAGCAGCCCTGCATGATGCAGTCTGATGCAAGCCACCCTCCAGTGTCATGCCAAGAGTCTCTTCAGGAAAGTATCAGGAGATGGCAGTGATCTCATGGTCCTCAAAGAAACCATGCAAGTTTGCAAGATGATCTTATCCATCTCTCCCAGTTGGACCTCAGGGGCAGTTAACTCTCTTTAGGGGAAGCCACTTCCAATGCCAGAAGGCTGGCATCAAATGAAATTTCTACTGCACACCAACAACAGTATGTAGTTGAGTTTCTCCCTTTTATTTGCAAGCCACGTGCATCCCATATGCTTGCACACAGACCAATAAAAACCAGGAAATGGCTGTCACTGAACACTCAGAGCTCTGCCACTGTGACGATGATGATAATTGTTAACAAAAATGTCTTTCACAGGCTTTTCAACTCATAATATTTTAATGATTAACAAAGATTTGGTGCAGTATTGTACTTAAAAGTACAGTGGAAAATTTGGAACACTGATGAACCTAAGAACAACTCACACCAGCTTAGAGAACCATCTAGTTCAACAGCCTGCAGTGTGCAGTGTCCAACAGCATACCTAGATATATCTACCAGATATATCTATCTAACAGCAGAGATATCTACCAGAAAAAGAGAACGATACATCTTACCTCCTTGATATGTTCTTCCAGTCTCCAGCAGCCTACAGCTTCTGAGCTAAAGACAGAGGGTTGGATTGTTTAGAGGTTTTATTTATTAAGGGCTTCAGTGGATTTTTATTTCACTAATTTCTCTCATCATGGCCTGAGGCCCATCAAGGCTGGGAAGTCCTGCAGTTGTAGGTTTTCTCCATTCCTGTTCATTATCATCCATCTGGCCTGTTCTCAGGTTTGAGCTCCCACTGTAAGTTGTAGATACTTTCCTCTTGCTAGGACTCCATAGAAACCTGTATGTCCTATGAATCAGAGCAAACTGGCTAGTCCAGTATTCTTCCTGCTCAAGGGAGAGTTGTACTGAGGAACAGCCAGCATAGCAGTTTATCACCAATTTGCCACATCATCCCAACCCAACAAACATGGGGAACTTTGTTCACATGGTGCCTAATAGCTGAAAATGTTTTCAGGGGCCTAACTAGCCTGATTGCAGGACTGAACATTTCAGAAAGGGAAACAAATCTGCCTTCATCCCCCCATCTTTACACACAGATTAGTAAATAAGGAATGACAGAGAATGAATATCCAATGTATAATTTGTGCACACATACCCTTGTTTATATACTGTTTAATATACTATTTAACATCGATGACATAGATAATGGGATTGAGTGCACCCTCAGCAAGGTTGCAGATGGCAGCAAGCTGAGTGAAGAAGTCGTTACCCTATAGGGAAGGTTTCCCATTCACAGCTACCCTCAGAGGCTTGAGGAGTGAGCCTGTGTGAACCTTATGAAGTTCAAGAAGGCAAAGTGCAAGGTCCTGCACTTGGGTTGCAGCAATTCCCAGTATCAATACAGACTGGGGGATGAATGGATTGAGAGCAGCTCTGTGGAAAAGGACTTGGGGATACTGGTGGACAAAAAGCTGAACATAAGCTGGCAGCCCAGGAAATATCGAGCCAGTCATATCTTGGGCTGCACAAAAAGAAGCATGGCCAGCCAGTGGAGGGAGGTGATTTCCCTCCTCTGCTCCACTCTGTGAGACCCCACCTGGAGTACTCCATCCATCTCTGGCACAAGACAGACATGGACCTGTTAGAGTAGTCCAAAAGAGGGACAAAAAAAATGGGGCCTCCCATTTGGGAAGGCTGAAGCACCCCTCCTGTGGAGAAAGGCTGAGAGATTTGGGGTTGTTCAGCCTGGAGAAGAGAAGGCTTCAGAGAGACCTTATTGCAGTCTTTCAATATACAAAGGGGGCTTGTAATAAAGGAGAAAGTCTTTTTTACCAGGGTCTGTAGTGACAGGAGAAGAGGCAATGGTTTTAAAATGAAAGAAGGTAGATACAGATTAGACATGAGGAACACATTTTTTATGATGAGGGTGGTGGGACACTGGAACAGTTTGCTCAGAGATGTGGATACCCCATCATTAGAAGTGCTCAGAATCGGATTGGATGGGGCTTTGAGCAAACTGGTCTAGTGAAAGATGTTCCTGCCCATGCCAGGAGGATGGACTAGAAGCTTTTTGAAGGTCCCTTCCAACTCAAACCATTCTATGTATCTAAGTATGAAAAAGGGACAAGCCAGCCCAAAAATCAGTGTCTCTCTGAGATGGCCACAAAATGTGAACACAAAAGATTGTGAATATGACCAAGATAAGCAACTGAGAGTGATGAGCACTGGCCTGCTTTCCTTACTGTTGGACAAGGGCAAATCAGGTATTCCCCCTGCCTGTCCTGTTCTACGCTTGCTTCAGTTCACCCCTTTCCCACAAGAGGGTGGTGGTCATCCCTCTCAGGGCAGCAGTACAAAAGTGACTCCCGGGGTGGAGGCAAGACCAGGTGAAGCAGTTAGAAAGCTCTAGATCATGCAGTGAGCTATAAACCATGGCTGTGAAGGTTCTTTCACACTCCAGTTACCTAGCAAAGAAAAAACATAACTGCTTTATCACAGCCTACTGATAGGCTCCTGTTTAAAAAGCCAGGACTAAGCAGTCCAAAGATGGAGTTAGAACATCTCCTAAAACTTCAGGCCTTGCTGGCAGTTGTCTGGCTGCACCATCCTTCTTTCTCCTGTCTGACCTCCTCTTCTTCCCACAGCAGCACAGCCTTCCAGTGTGCCAGGACCAGCGTTACAAACCTGCACAAGAAATGATTCAGTAAATCAGTCAGCACAGATTCCCAGTGCCTTGTTGCATGAGGATAACAAACATTATTCACATTCTCAGTAGTTCATTAAAAGAAAAGACAAATCAAGACATTGTCTGTTGGGTTTGTTTCTTTTTTTTTTTTTTTTTTTAGTTTGTCTGCTTCCAAATACCTAATAATAAAATATTAGCTACGTAAGAAATTATTCACACAGACACTGGGCTTTAAAGAGAAGTCAGTAAGCAGCAGAAAAGGCCGCCTGCATGATTTGTTAGCCCTGGAAGGAAAAGACAGCAACTAGCACAGTGGAGTTCTGGTCCCAGCTTAGGGCTCCAGGGTATGCCTGTAATACTCCCAATAAATAATCTTGAGCATATTGCTGAACTCAGATTCAGGTCCCAGGAGCTCTCCCAGGCTCTTCCTCCACAGCAACCTTACAGTCCCCATAACAACCTGGCTAGCTCAGCTATCCCTGTCTTTCTCCACAGCTCTGTTTCCCACTGCTCTGTAATAAAACACTCAGCCTTATGCCCTAAATTCCTTTCCCTCTTCTCTTCTGCCATTTCTGCTTACACTCCTCTCTCAAGCATTCCCCTTTGTCCCTTCATCCCATCCTCACAGTTCACGTTCACATAGGACTGTGGTGACAAGCAAAGTGCACTTCAGAGGTGCCTGACTGAGGTACCTAGCACATCTGCTCCAAATCATACAAGATATTTAAGGAATTTGCTCCACAGAAAACAGGAATCTGGGTTTTCTTACATTCATCTGTCCCAGCAAAGGCTTCTCAGTATGATTCAGTGCTTTTACCATACCCAACCCTTACTACTGCAGAAATCAAGAATGTTGATGGTCCATGTGGCCACACCTGATGCTCTTCAGTCCCACATTGTGCTCTGATGACTTTTGGAGCAGGTTTGTTACAGGTAATGGTTTTCAAACTGTGGTTCATATACCCCATAGAGAGGTTTGTCTGTGGACAGAAGCATTCCTCCCTACCTTTAAGGGGATCTACAAAAGGACATATTATACTTGCAAATACACAAGTCAGCATCTTTCCTGAGAAGTTGTTAGAGTCCACAGACTGGAAGGACTTGAGAACTGCAGCACAGGAGGTTGAGGGCAGCTTGTGCTCATGGTAGTTGAATGGTGGAAGAGACTGCTTCTGAAATAACATGTTGTGTGGTTGCTTGATGCATCTACAAGAATTTTCTATTTCTTCCAAATCCCACCAGGTATCTGAAAACTTGCTCACATCCCTCCTTTTCCCTCTGCTGAGCAATTACAAAGAACCAAAGGTCTGGAAAGTATTTCAAACAAAGTAGAGTGACTTGTCAACCAGCACTGACTGAATTATAAGCTGAAAATCTATAGTTATCATGAATGAGGGATGGTGGAGGGCATCATGGACTGAGTACATGTAGAATAAATTTGTCTTTTCTCAGGCTGGCTAAAAATGATCTGTTTAGAAATGTGCTGCTTTGGGGAAAAAAAAATAAAGAAAAAAAAAAGAAGAGGTCTTTTTGTAGTTACATCTTTTCTTTTTCAAACCCATCACCATAGGCAGAAAGCCCTGGTATTCTGCCTGTAACACAGGCCTGCGCTGCACACACATCAGCTTCATGCCTGCAGAACAGACTGCAGTACCCCAGCACTCTGCACCTTTCAGCAGAGAATCTCAACTCTTCCACAAACGCTGCTGGAGTTGGGTGATGGAGGGTTTGCCAAAGGCAAAATGAGAACAAAAAGCCCTTCTCTGTCCAGCCACTCCCTGCCTGCCTCCCTCCCCTAGCTGCACAAAACCAGTAATTCTGTGTGTGAATAAAACATGTCTGTTCGTGTAATTTTGGACAGTGGAACTGCAGAATTCAGCTGAATGCATCCCCGATCTGTGAGAACCAAAGCACAAGTGCTCTCATTTTCCCCACTTCAGCCATCTCTTTCAACAAAGTTACCCTTCGAGCCATCCATTCATTTCTCTGAGGCTATGCTGCTGCTTAAAAGAAATGAAATGTTCAAAAGACGGTAGAGTAAACCTATTTTGAAGAAACAGGGAACAAAACCTGGAACAACCATGTATCTGTCAAAGCCTAACGACTCCAACACCATGAATTTCTTTCTCTGACCTGCCTTTGTCCATTATACTTTGACACTGAGCGAGGCTTTCCAGGGCATTGCTACACTTCATGAGGCCATGCCCAATTTTTAGATGCTGGGTTGCCATGGGGAATTCACAGCATCCAAGATACGGGGGCCTCTGTTCCCACAATGAGGCATGAGAACAGCACGCCTTAAAGCAAGAGCCACAAAGTGCAGTTTGCTGAGCCAGCCAAAGGAAATGCCAAAAGCATGGGTATGTCTCAATATTGTCCCTCTCCAGGACTCAAATGTCATCAGCAATTTTCAGAAAAGTCCTCTCCCTCCCGAAGCCAGCTAAAGGCTTCTCAGCAGTGCAGGTAAACCTGAACTTTGTTGCTCCAAAACTAAGGATGATGGGGAGGAAAGAGGTAAATGAAAGAGTAGTGCTAGAATCAGGGGATGGAGCCTGGAAACCCAGGCTTTGCTGGTCCTGCTGGCTTCCAAGGAAGACAGTTAGGGGCAGTGATTTTTGCTGGCAGGATCATCACCATCCCAGACACTGCCCAGGGTAGCAGCAACATCCTGCCTAGACTTTCCAAAGCTGACAAAAGAGACAGTGGGATGTTTTGCCCTCTCAGCACTCTTACACAGGCTGCTTCTGTAGGTAACTCTGCAGTCTGCCTGTGTTTGGCCTTCCTTGTTGGTGCACAGTAGTATCACAACTTGTAGCCATGCTCCTCTGCTTTAAGGGCTGTGCTAGGTAGTTACAAAGTACATCTGTACAGTCAGATTCAGCATGCAGCCACATGTTAGCTCTGCCCAAGTCAAAAGAGTGCACATTGATGCCTGTTCGAGCCCTTTGCCACCATGGAACATGGGACTACACCTACCTTGCACATCTAAGAGCAAAGCACACCTCCTTGCTGCCAACACAACTCTGATCCAACACAAAGAAATATCTTGTAGGACAGGCTCAGCCATGGAACTAACATGACACTGACTTCACCTGCTTCCACAGCCATACAAATCCACAAGTCCCCTCACCTTTCCTGCAGGTTCAACTGGTTTAGCTGATGGTGGGATGCGCTTACCACCCCTCCGACCTGCTTCTTCAGGTCAAGCTTCCCCGAGATCCAGACACCCAGATCCTTACCTGCCTCGGCGGGGGGTGGTGGGGGACCGAGTGAGTCCGGCCAGGGGCACGCGGGCACGGCCTTCCCTCTATGGGCCGGGATCGGGATGATTTCAGTTTTGGCTCCGTTAAGACAGAGCCAATTATCCTGCATCCAGACCCGGACACCTTCCAGGGTGGCGGCCAACCGTGCCTTGTCATTCCGGGAGTCATCTAGATCCACCATGATCTGGGTGTCATCGGCGTAGAGTTGGAACCGAAGACC
>JAVHNF010009930.1:3970-18228 GCA_034783455.1 Micropsitta finschii | reverse complement strand
GACAGAAAGGTGGTGCTGTGCTTCTTCTGTGCACAGAGCAAAACACCAGTTATGCCTGCGCACAGGGAGGTTTCAAGACTTACATTGGGTTATATGCAATATATAATAAGTTAAAAAAAATACCTTCCCTGTGTGGGACAAAAAAGAGGAATATTAATGGAGAAAATCTTTGAAAGCATTTCTGGAAACAATACCCTTATGTATAAAAGGAGTCTTTATTGGCATCTCTATGTGGCAGTGTTTTCAATTCCAATAGCTATAATAAGAGAAAAAACCTGCCCTATTTGTCAATCTGTCAGGAAATATATTTCAGCTTCAAGCGTCATACTCCTGGGGTTTATGGAAATCACAAAGCATCTCATTCAGATGAAGAGGCTGAAGCTATAAGCAGTGCAATTAATATCTTCAATTTCTGCCTTCAGCATGAAAAGAAGCTCAAAGGCTTTTTGATTCTGAATCCCAAATGCTGTCTAATAGTTCACATCTGGCTCACGCTGTTTAGGAGAAACAACACTTGTTGGTTTCAGCAGTGCATTCAGTGACACACTAACCTGAGCCAGCAAGGTGAGGGCAGGGCTGGCTGGAGGTTGTGGAAGGATGTTTGGCAGATTCAGCTGAGTGCAAGGGCTGCATGTCAGGTGTTGCTGTTGTAAAACTCAGAGGCAGAAAAGCCTGCATCTCCCTGAAAGTACACAGCCATGGATTACTGTGTGTTTTCACACCCTGTACACACAGTACAGCCGACAAGTCATACTGTTTATTGGCAACAATCTTTGCATGGTGTCCAGTTTATAATCTTTTTATTTGTCTGTTGTTTGCTGTTTCAGTAGGACACAGCGGCCCACCTCAGACACTGGTGTATCTGATCCTATGCAAGCACCTAGACAGGTATAATTCATTCCTGGAAAAAATTTCCAGTCTAAGCCTGTTTGACACTTGGGGAAGAACCACATTGGCAGCCAGTATTTTCCCTGTGACACTCTTGTCTCAGATCACTAATAGGCTCGGATCTTGTCTCAGATCACAAAAGCTCAGTGAAAAGGATGGCAGTACTCGTTTCATTACTGGACCTGGAGACTTGATCAGCCATTCCAAGTAAAGATAAAAAGCATATTCTCTCATATGACTGCTATTCCTTGCAATGTTTGAGAAGGACATAGACCACATGACACCCACCCTGCTATACCAGAGGGATGTTGTACAGAGAGAGGAAGGGGCTTACTTTGAGAATTACTGCAGTAGAGCTTGGAAGACTTTTTTATAACTCATTTACTTTTCCATAAAAACATCCTTTCTTCCCACGGTGCATATCTTCAAAAGAGAACCTTCACTTTAGCAAAGAAATTGAGAACAAAAGAGACTTGTATAAACTCTAGGTTATTCCATATAGGTAGCTGAGGTAACAAAGGCATTTGGGTCATATGATAGGCAGGGATTTGCACTAGGAAAATTGGTGGTGCCAGCACTGGCTTTCAAGATCCAAATGGATAAAGCTCTTAGCAGTCTGTGTTTATTTAAGTGTAGCCTCTCTTTGAGCAGATTAACTCTCAAAGTCCCTTTCAATCTGAATTACGTTGTGTTTTTAAGAAGCCGTGACAATACTCAGGTGGCTGGAAAATGGCAAATAGCCCATGGTAATGGATTGGGCATGACCCAAGCAGTATTCTGTATTGTCCCATGGCTTTCCTTCTCTTCTGACTGGGCTTTTAATTGGTAATGTGCATTTTGCTTATTCTGTTATAACCACAGCTGCAAAAAACTGAAGGAGGTAAAGAAACCAGCTTTGACCCTCTTGCTGACAATGAAAAATACAGATGCTCTATTACAGTGCTGTGAAATGGTCTCTCTCCACCAGAATGGTGCATGACAGTAAACCAAGCATGATTAAGAAAGCTGCTAAGAGACACAGGCTGCTTAATATTCCTGCACAGTCTACACAAATGTTTTCCCAATTCATCTCTTTTTAAACATGATAAAGCAAAAGCAAGAGAGAGGGAAATATTTGTCGCTCTGGGCTAAGTGTCTTTCCTTGAACACCACAGAACCCACTAACAAAGTTTGCTGGTCAAAAGTCAGGCAGGAGGTGATTTCTTTGCTGTGATTCAAGCCCACGGAAAATATTCTTTCAGTCAGCGATAAATTTATCTCATGCTACTACAGAGAAACCACCTGTGCAGCCAAATTCTGATCAGAGGTGTATCTTGTCTGAGCAGTCACAGGCCTGCAATACATGAAGGGCTGCTAAACAGTGAGTGCTCATACTTCTGTGCTAGGACATGCAGCTACAAAGCAGATGAAAGGCTACATAGGGAGCACCTGGCAAACTCTTGCTTATGGCTATGAATAAGAATGAGAGCTGGTTTGAAGGGTGGGTTGTTTCTTTTTTTTCATTTTGTGATTTTTTTTTTACACTTAAAGCAAAGGGGTTTATTTATTTATTTTGTGCATATGGCTGAATCCCAGCTGAGGGTAGTCACTGCAGGCTTTATCCCTCCTGCTTGCTTTTTGAAAACAGTTAGGACAGCCAGAGCAGTGAGACTAGATCTCTATTGCTTTGTCACTGGTGTAAAGAGTGTGTGAATGGCTCGGTAACCTTCAGGTATGGGTGATTGATTATACCTAGTGCCAGGTAATGAATACTGAGACCCTGAATGACTCTGTTAAGCCAGCCTGTCCAAGGCTGGGATCATACCATCCTGTAACATTTATACCTCATTTATAACTCATATATAACTCTTTTATAACTTCGATAGGTTTTCTCTGGAACACATTAAGGGCTAATACTTGTCTACAGTGAGAGAGGAAAGGAAGCCTGTTAACAGTTTATGAATGGAGTGGGCTTAATTTCAGCTTTTACTCTTCATGGATTTTCAAGACCAAGTTGAATGGGACTTGGAGCAACCTGCTCTAGTGGTAGGTGTCCCTGCCTGTGGCAGTGGATTGGAACTGGATGAGCTTTAAGGTCCGTTCCAATCTAAACCATTCTGTGATTCTATGATTCTATGGTGTCTATACTGTCACCATTTCTCTGTGGAATATTCAGGCCAGGGAGCATATGCTGGAAGGAATGTTCTTTCCAACCACGAAGAAGTACTCTACATTTGGAGTGCTAGAACATTAAATTTAGTCTAACTGAAGTGCTACAAGTGTTCTGCTTGCTTGGACTCTTCAGAGCTTCAGCTGGCTTTCCAGGGCTTTCCGACACACCAAGGCAGGCATTAGCTCAGCCTTTTGAGGGCAAAGCAGTCACAGGCAGTATTAACACATCATTTTTGTGATTTTTTTCCCCAGTGAAAAGCTGCTTTTATCTGCAGAGAGTTAGAGACATTTTTGTTTGTTTGTTTGTTTTTTTTACAAAGGCCTTTCCTTCCTCCCACAGAAAAATGCTTGCTTCCTGCTCATAATAAAACTGGTTTTCACATGAATGAAACACTGTGGAAGTTTAGAGGAAGATTATGGAATGTCTTGCTTTTCACAGAACCTGGACTTCAGTCAAACACGAAGTCGTCTTTTGGTGGATAAGAAAGATGCTTAAATATGACCAAGTTTGCATGGAAATCTTTTCCCAGTCTTTAATTATTATTAGGAAGCACCACAACAGAAGAAAGTATCAGTTGATAATTAGATTAGAAACAATTCTGTCCACAAATAAAAAAGGTAAACTGCATTTGCTTGAGGTGGTTTTCCTTCTCGGTTAGCATATGAAAATAAAGTGCTTTATGCAGCAGAGAGCATGGAGAGGGAGGAAGTGGGAAGTGGCAGACATTGCATTCACTGTACGTTATCTCCTAAGCCGTTCTTTCCAGGTACTTGACACTGACTTAACTACGTATGAACTTCAGGGCAATGCTTGAATTCAGGCCTTAAATCTGCACTGGGTTTTCCTGTTATTTCATACTCTTTCACATTTGCTTTGATAAACAATACAAAATGGACATTTCAGCGTTAGACATGTGGTTTCAGTTCTTCAGGTGCCGTTCCTAAAACACTTGTTTTCAGACTATAGACAGAATATTTACCAATCCTGTTACGCCAGTCATGCCATTTGTCTCCATGGCACTTTTATAGACTGGTAAAACAGGAAAGGTAACTTCCCTCTTTTTGATCACTTCCACTGGAGCAAATGGAAAGCGAGCAAATCTTACTGTCCCTGCAGAAATAAGGGGTTTTGGTCAGAAGTGAGTTCATTTAAAATAACAATTTTGTTTTTTAGATACAAGCCAGATTCTTTTCAGTTTTGTAGGTTGATTTGAGTGTAATCTTTTATAAACAATTTTAAGTGTTCTGACTTTATCACAGGTGTAGATAAGTTTCTTTAACAAATACATGTAATTAAGCTTGCTTGAATTAAGACTCTTATGTAAATCTATCTTGTGTATTATGTTTCTTTTCTGAGTACTTGTTCAGAGTTACTTTAAGATAGAGGCAGAGTACACAACTGTATAGGAGACAGACTGTCACTGTCAGATAACATTGTGCTAGATGCTGTTGTTGCAGAGGAAGGGACTGGATTTGAAGGAAAAGGAAGCAGTTGCAGTTCTGGGTGAAAGCAGGAACAGCAGAAACCAGCTTTCCGGCACTGCTCCCCCTTACTTTTCAAGTATTTTTCTTATGTAGGAATAGTGTGTAGTTGTGCTCCTTTTCTGGAAGAATGGCAGACAGAAAATGATAAATAGATGAGGTAAGAAAGAGGGGAAGAAGTGCTGCTGCTTACTGGATTGGTAACTGAAGGATGGTGTGCACAATTTAGAGATTCTTCATCTTAAGATAATGATAGAGGTGTCAGGCCTAAAAGAGAAAAGTGACCTGCATTGTAGACTTCAAAAACCTTTCCTCTTCCTGCTGTCCAGGAATCCACTGTGTTTCCAGTGCAGGACTGAATTTCATCTACACGATCGATGAGTCTGGAGCTGACTCAGTCTTCATGGTACAAATAGTAGTTCCTGTTGAGTGGCTGGAGTTCGTGTAACTTTCTGCTACTGGGATAAAACTGTTCATTAGAAACTAGTTGCATAGATTGACAGTGCTTCAAGACCATCGTCTAAGTGGGAGCATATTTTAATGTCTAAATTGCAACACTGAGCTCAGGAGATCTAGAAGTATGAGACACCTCTGACTTGTAACTTCATTTTGTACCATAAATCACTGCTTCCATCTATGGCTTAAAATGTGAACATACTACTTGGTTTTAACCAGTTAGCTTTCACACTGCTAGTAGTGCTGCCCCAGCAGCAGGGAATACAGCAGTGGTAAGAATAACTTGCTTGAGAAACAGAGTAAATACCTGAACAGCAAGCCTGGCCTAAGCTCCTGCAGCTGTGGTTACACTGCTGCTAGCAACAGCTCGTTTAGTTGATCTGCAGTTGGTGTTGCTGTGTCTGGGTTAGCTGTAGTCAGGCTTGTGACTGAAAGATCAGTTTATCCATAAACTCTGCTGTTTTTGTCTGTAGCTGGACTGTATCACCTGGTTGGCTGTCACCGAGTATATTTGAAATACAGGATGAAGGAGTCTTTTTATATCAATAGTGCAGTGTATTGCAGATGCAAGTCCTTATTCTTTTTATAATAGAGGAAATACTAAATCTAATTACATGGGTTTAAAACAAGTGACAGTTTTCTAGACTTCAGTCTGTAAAGAGGAGCTGGTGGGCTCTTCTGTCAGGCAGTAGGTTGCCATTTTAGACTTTGGTTTATTTCAGCAACATAACACTGGGTTAATAGTCTGTGAAAAGATAAGTCTTAATATTTAGCAAGAACGAAGTAACAATGAAAACAAAGAACAGTTCAAGTTTTAAAGCGTGGAAAAATATCCAAATGGGGGTGTCAAAGAATATTTAGAATAATAGTGGAATCTCCTTTCACGAGGCAAGTAAAGCTCTTGGGGTGCTCTGCTGGGAGTAATCCTACTCTGGCATGAGGTTATTTACTGGGTCTTTTCTCTGTGTGTTTCGTGATGTGCTTATGTCTTAAATCTGTGGCTTATTATGCAAGCTTTGGTATCGTGGTAGCACTGCAGAGTTGGATAGCTTTTTAATTTAACATTTGTAGTAGTAATGCCTGATATTGTACACTGGAAACACAGTATTCAACTTTGCTCCAATCAGCATTATACAGGCAATAAACCAGTTGTTTTGCTCAATGACGCTGTTTAATATATCTATGACATTCCCTTCTGGGACCTTGTTTCTTGTTACTTTCAATTTTAGTTTCTGGTTCTATTGTTCACTACAGCCTGTGCTCTCTGTTTTGAGGTGCTTAATGGTTTGTTGTAAGGAAAATGGAAGGTGCTTTCCTCATCAGATTGCCCCATTCTTGCAAATTTATCATTCTTAATAAAAGGCCGGGGGTTATTTGAATCTCTGCATGTAGACCTCAACTAAGTTTTACCACTTTTTATCTCATAATCACTTCTTTGAGACCAAGGAGAAAATGAAGGCAAAGATAACATGGCAATGTGTTTCTGGAGAGGGTAGGCAAATGTGACTTCATTGGTGTGTGGGTTTATATTTGGTAGTACCAGTGCTTGGGAATAGTGTGCAGGAAAGACGCGTTGTCACTTTGCTGGGGAGTGACCACATGTAGCTCACAGTACAGACTGTTGCATCAGTCTCACAGAAGGTCGTACGTTACAAAGGCTTGAAAATAGTCAGGGCTGTTTAAGATAGAACCGCTGCCAGTGACAGCCTGTAGAAGTACAGCCTGTGGCTAAATAGTATTTCTTTCAGCAGCAGTTCAGATCTTACGCTTGTTTGATCTGAACCTCTTCTTCCAGATTGCATATGCTACAAATAAATGTCAGAGATAGTTTCTCTCTTTCTTTACTGTTGATTTGTTATTCTTCCTGTTTCTTCTTTGCCTCCATCAGCATTCCCATCCTGCATCAGCATTAAAACAATAAAATTGATAGTAAGTGAACTAAATCAGTTACTTTCAAGTTGTTCCCTATGCTGCTAACAAACATAGTAGCCAAAGGAGGCCCAGAACTACTTCTGGCTGTTGTGTCTGGTGATGGGTGTAGAAGGGCTTTCTCAACACTTTCCTGCTTTTCCCATTGTATGCAATGTGAGACACGTTTGCTTGAAAATCTCTTTATATAGGATTCTGTAAATGATAAAGCTTCTAAGTTGTAAGGCAGAAGGTACTTTGGAAAGACCTTAATTACTTACTGTTGTGGGAACGTTTATCAGGAGTCAGTTATTTTGCTCAAATGTTCATCAGCAAGTTTTAACTGTTACACAAAATATTTGCCTTTCTGAGGAAAAAAGGTTCTATTAGAGGCTTTTAAGGTGCCTGGATACTGAGCAGTTGGTTACAAAAGGTCTTTCAGTAACATTTTGTAACTGAAGCAGGTAGTGCTGTGTGCAATTGCTGGGTGGTTTCCAGACTGGGAACACTTCTTCCCTTTCCTTTTTGACTTGTTTTTTGTTTTCTTCCTCTTGGGTGCTCAGCGAAAGCTTTAGGTGGCATGTAGGCTTACTGGTAGACTGTGTAGAATAAGCACATATTTCACATTGAGGTTTGAATTGTAAGTGGTGTTGGTTCTCTAAGGAAATGGCGTGCCCTGTTAATGGCAATTGACTTGCATAATATTGTTCTTCTGTAATTATTTGAATAGTTACCATGCTTTCAATTCAGGAAGAAAAATAATAGTGCATTACTTGCCTCATTTATCTTAGAACTGGCATAATCAGCGTGAATGTTGTTTTGCAAACATAGTTACATTGGTTTTCTGTGGGTTTACGGCTGACTTGCATATGTCTTGTGTTTTCTGCAGGGTTCAGTGGTCTCAGTTTAAAGGCTATTTCATATTCAAACTGGAGAAAGTAATGGATGATTTCAGAACCTCAGCTCCTGAACCGAGAGGGCCCCCCAATCCAAATGTGGAATATATTCCTTTTGAAGAGATGAAAGAAAGAATCCTGAAAATTGTCACTGGATTTAATGGGTATGTATAATTTGTTTTATAAAATCAGGATAACAGCAGTGTTTTCCCAGTTTTTAACTTAGTATCTATCTGTGACTGTTCATTTTGCTTACTCAAGTAGATGGGCAGAAACAAAATACATACTTTGGAAATACGTGGTAGTATTTTCAGAACTTTATTTTTCTGTCTTTGAATGAAAATTAGGACATCCTGTGGCACATCAGCCACTTTTGTTTTCAATATGTAGCTAATTTTTAAGTAACGCAATTCAGTGAAGCATGGCATCACTTTGTGCATTTAACAGGTAAACAGACAGTAAAGTTAGATTTCTTCCAGTATATTTTGAAATACCCAATTGAAAAGTCTTTTGTGTTCAGCTCTCAACTGCTTTGTGGCAGTTCAGTAGCTTTTGAAGAAGTGCTTCTGTGATGAACCTGGCGTGGCCAAGAGGCAAACTGTCCCTGGCTTTGAACTCTTGTTACAGATAGAGTAATACTTGCTGAGAGAGTTGGGGTATTTGATCTATTGTTGACAGTGTCTTAAAGTGTATCCCCTTTGCTGGCTTCATAATTGTGGAAATTTTGTTTCCTTTGAAATAAAGCTCCTGATTGATTTTGGTGTCTCACTTGGTGTGTCTGTTTTTTAGTAGCTCGTATAGTATTGTTCTTGTTTCTAGCCTAGATGACTTCCCATAAGCTGAGTCATCCTGCTGTGGGTCTCAATGCTTGCAAAAGAGTTTTTCAGCATTTTTTCTCAGTCTGTCAGTAAATTAACCTTTAACCCTGATGTTCCAGATTTGCAGGTGGTACTAACACATCCTTAGTATCCTGGTTTGATGCTAGGTTAATAACTTTTACTGTCATTGTTCCATGCTACTTAATTTATTTGCAGTTTAAGTGTCTCTTGTAAGTCAGATCTCATCTTCCCTCCTGCTCCCCATTGTTGTTGTGTGGGATACTTCTAAGAATGTGATATTCAGCAAATTCTCAGCTACCCAATATTTATACCAGGCTACTTCACTGAAGGAATTTAAAACCAAACCTATTCTTTATGCCTCTCTCTCACCTCCCCCAGTTCTTTGTTAATGCTTCTCTGCCCACAGAATTTGTAATGTTCTCACAGGGAGAGAGCTAATGAATGGGCTGCTGTTATCTTCTCTTGTTCCCAAGTGTACTAAACAAACTTCTGGATAACAACTCTGAAGCTTACTCTGTGGCCCTGCTATTTTGATTTATTGCTGTGACACTTAAGTGCTCAGCTTTCTCATACTTTGAAGTGAACCACCCAGTCTTGGAGGGAGCAAGCTGTGTGCATTAGTTACCTTAAAGAAAATAATACTTTGGGATGTTTCAGAAGCTAGGATTTTAGAATAGCTAATTTAGTCAATCCTGCAACTCCTACAGTGGTTGTTGTGAAAGCTGAATCATGTGGTGATGTGTCCAAAAAGCATCAGCAGCAGGTTTTGGTTGGTGTGATTGGGTATACTCAGGCTTCATGTTTAGAGTTGTTAATGCCATTTCAGGGTGCTGTAGTGGAGAAGGAAGCCACTTGATGTGACTTTATTATTAGGATGGTTTTATTGGTGTTTGTGTAAGAGTCAGGGAAAGAGTTCAGTAAAAGTACCTAAGGATTTTAAATTTCTTTTTATAGTCAAGGAATCAATGAATTAAGAATGACCCCTGGTTTGGGGTCTTTCTAGAGGAAGTGTCTTTCAAAGAAACCACAAATTGGCTGGTTTAATGTTACTGTCCCTCACTTGACATTGTGTAATATGCTTGCAGAGCCAAATTCTCATGCTGTCTGTACTTTAGAATGCTTTGGAGTAGGAACTTCTTGAAAGACTTGGCCATTTTCTGTATCTTTTGCTAGTGAAGCAGAAGGTTTTGAGGTAAGTTACTGGGGATCTCTGAAAGAGGAGTCTTCACAACATGAATGAAATAGACAACATCATAATCCAGATGTTAATTTATGTGTATTTTTTTGCTACTATTTAATACAGTTGTTAGAGGTCATTTTCCCAGATCCTCTCGAATCCGGTCCATCTGATGAGTCTTTGGTTTGTAATTCATTCTGAACTATAGTGCTGTTTTGCGTGTGCTTGTATAGGATTTGAAGTGGTTATCTCCAGTAGGCACATTAGGACTATTCATGCAGCTCATGCACTGAACTAATTACATTTCTGAGCATTGAAGAGCGATTCCCGTAGTGCTCACAAACTTCTGCATTGGTGTTCATGTATAAACTTACACCAAGTTCAGTTGCTTCTATTTTAAAGAAGTTAAATTTTACTGAAAAGAATTCATGATGTGAAAGTTAACTGGGTTTTGCCAACCAGAAACATTGATGAATGTTGAAGGAATGACATACAGAGATGATAGTGTGACACTTGGTGCCATCTGCTGCTCAGTAAACGAAGTTCAGTTTGCAGTGGAAAATCTTGGAGGGAAATGAGCTGCTTTAGGCTTTTGTTTAAACAAACCTCTTACAACCGAGAGTAAAATAGGAAGGCAACTTCTGGAGTTAGTTGCAGGCTGCCCACTTTGAGTATCCTTATTCCTCACGTAGCCAGAGTTATTGACCTTCACAATATAGTTGCTGTATTGGCACTTCAGGTGACTGGCTAGGTACAGCTGGGTACATATTAGTCAATGATTCTCTAGGACAGTTGCTGACTTAGCTGTGTATTTTATTTCTGTGAAATAAATAGATTTTGAATGGACAGTATAATCCATCTAAAAAATTACCAAGTCTCTAATTATGGACTTGTTAACCCAAACCCAAAATGGCCATCAGTGAGAAACAGGAGATACAGTTAGTGGTGTACCCATGTGGAGGACTTAACAGACGAGGTAAATTCTTTGTGACTGAGTTAGAGTTAGGAATTTTGCTACAAGAGGTCATTACACAGAAGCTGAACATCAGAACGAATTTGGTGTCAGAAAGATCACTGATTGACCAAAAGTTGCTCAACAGCAGCACAATTTAATTGATACTGAGGCAGCTTTAGGAAATGAATAATGTCAGAACCACTGTCAAGCTTAAAAGCCTTCATGTAATAAACTGGATTAAAAGGAACACTTCTTTCTGGTTTGTTCTTGTTTGTACTTACCATTTTTGGGGAATGGGGGAAGAGATATATTTCACCTCCCAATTTGGACCCAGGAATATCTTGCCTGTGTGCCAAAACACTGGTTTCTGCCATTTTACTTACTTTTCAGCAATAACATAGTAAGACAAATGTTTTGGAAAGCCTGTTGTCTTAGATCATTACTTCCTGCAAGTGTACATGTATTTAATGCTTCATCAACTGTATTTTAACTTTGCACAGCTGATTGATGAAGTTAATTTTTCTGTTCTCAGAAGTCAAGTAAAGCTAAGTTGGTGTGGTGTAATTCAGGGCAAATAGCAAGGGAAGGCATTAACTGATAGGGTAAATGTGGTACGTGCCTTCTGTGCTGTGCGTTCAGATAGTGGTGTTGGAAATAGGGCTAAAGGTGGCTGCATTGTAGCCTGCCTCCTAAGAGTCTTCCAGTTGAGGGTTATAACTTCCACAGTAACATGATATACAGACAGTTCTTTAAAAACAGAATTAAACTGTTGACACTGGGGACTGATTACTGCTTGCTTTTAGTTAAAGTGGAGCGTCATGTAGTATGATTTATCATGGCTATGCAGGCCTGTTTGCACTGAACTAATGGTAGATATATGCATCTTTAAGATGTGGCTTTTTAGCTAATGACCTAAGCTTGAGGCACGTACTGTTAGCTAATGAAATAGGCTCAAGAATCTGTACAAAGTTCATCAGAAAATAAAAGTTAAACTTTTACAAAACTTACAGTATAGGGATACACACACACACACGTATGTAAGTGTCTACATGTACTGCTTTGGATTTGGTGTATCAGTCATATTCCCAATAAAAACAATGGTTCTTCAGTACTGTATTGTATCAGATATTCTTCAGAGATTGATTACTGAAATGTTTATGGCTTCAACTTCAAATAGTGAACTGTAAAAATGTATGATTCCACATTATTTTATTGAAAACTTTAATATTTTACTATTTTGTCATAAGTTTGTTAAAATGTGATACTGTGAATGTGCATTGGAAGTGTGTGACATCGCAGGTAACTAGTAAATGTATGTAAAGAATTGATTGTCTAAAAGGTCACTTTCTCATGTAAGTAGGGATGAAATGGAGTGCAGAGCTGTCAGGAACTGGAATGTGTGAATGTGGTGCATGTGGGTTTATGTATCTTGCTCTGAATTTAGTTATTGTTACTGAGCTGTTCTCTGATACATAAGTATACTGCCCAGTTGTGGCCAAGTAGAGTATTTGTAATAGCTAAAGACTTACTAGTTCTACTGATTCCAATGTTTAATGCTTTTTCTGTAAATGTATTTTGTAAAACATGAAATAAACTATGAGTTGAGAGGTTTTTTTAGCTCTAGTGTATGACTCAGATTTGTTTGGCATCATTTACCATTTTTGTTCCATACATTTGAATAATAAATACAATCTTAAACTATTTTCCTGTTGACAATCTGATTTCCTTTTAATTGTTTTAATGAATCATTTGAGTTGTGGGATGATATATTTAGGGTTCTACCGAAGCGTTTTGTGGTGGTGAGCACAAAACATGGTGCATTGTTACCTCAGTGTATGAGAGGGGGGGGAAATAAGGCCTTGAGTTACTGCTCTGTATTGCTGCTGATGACAAATTGTCAGTACTGTTTTCTTTCTGTTTTCTCAGTAAGAGGGAGGAGGCATTAATGTTCCTTCCTCACAGTCATGCTCATTAAAATCATATTTAACTGTTGTAAATCTATTTCCTTGCAGCATCCCCTTCACTATTCAGCGACTCTGTGAGTTGCTGACAGATCCTAGGAGGAATTACACAGGAACGGACAAATTTTTAAGAGGTGTGGAAAAGGTATGTATGTTTCTGAGAGAGAACACAGCTAAACAGGCACAACTACTGCTTAAATAACTTCTGAATTGCTGCCAAAGGTCTGTTAGTTTCATTATGGCTCATAGCCATAGTATAGCTAATACCTACTCCAAGTATGTAAGTTTGTTTCATAACTTATTTTAAAACTGCTTTTTGGTGTTAAAAGTTAAGACATAAATCTCAGGGCTGTAACTGTTGTGTTTCCTCCTCTCTGTGCAGTACTCAAACTGTAGGGATGCGATGTCACTTTTTGTCTCGTTCTAGCTAAAATAAAATAATCAGCTGAAATAGTTTTGAATTTTTTGATCGGGCATTTCCTTCCACGTTTGTGTTCAGATTAGATCCAGTAGAAGAAGGAGAAGGGAGGCCTCTTTCCCCAGTGTCTTTTTTTTCAGTATTTAAATCCTTTGTAGAGGACTGTGCCTTCATAAAAGCATACAGGCGTCTAACAGTATTTTATAGCTTATTTCAGAATGTGGGATCATTCAGAAGTAGATTATGGTGTTTCAGGATGTGCTTCCACATAGGATTTTCCGGATGGCAAAATTGGCTTGAAGTTCCTACTTCAACTTTTTGGTCAAAGAATGTTTAACTCGTAAATGGAGTGGTGGTTTGGTTTTTTTTTTTTCCTTTTTTTTTTTTTCCTTTTTTTTTTTTTTTTTCCCCCTGTTACTGTGGATGCAGTCAGTTGTAGTCTTGGAAGATAAGATGGGAAGGAGATGGTCAGGAATGGTCAGGGATTTCACAAAGCCCTTTCTTAGCCAGCAACAAGATCTGTGAAACCACATCTCGGGCTTTATGAAGAGCCCTCATCAAAGTTCATCTGGGTTAGTTCAGCTGGTCCTGTGATAAAAGCCCCCCTGTATAATTGGGCTGTGTATCGATTTGAAGAGAGAAACTTGCCTGACTTTGAAGCTAGGTTTCTGGATGTAAAACCTGACATAGTGTGCAGTGTCATGCAGGAGGAGAGGTGGCTGAGCAAAACATACTACATTAATCTTTATTTCTGCCCTTTTTTATGTGGGGGCTAAATAATTTAACGTTGGAAATATGGCTGTGCCAGAAATAACTAATAGTGCTTGTACACTTCTGAAAGCAGGACTTGTGTATGAATAGAGCCTTGCTCCAGCAATTCAGAATTTGTTCAGCATTTTGGAATACTTCATTTTCCAGAGATATTTCAGTTAGAAATTACAAACACATTGGCCTGAGGCTTAATGTGCTGGTCTCATTGTGAGAGTAGCCCCCTTATGAAAATACTGACTTCTAGTGCAGTTATGGCCTGACCTTGTGAAGGGGGAGCAGGGGTACTTTTGTATGTATCTGTCATCTGCTAGTAGCTTTCAGCCCAATTTTCTGTAGACGTACTTTAGCAGATACGA
>JAVHNF010009909.1:18375-32751 GCA_034783455.1 Micropsitta finschii | reverse complement strand
AGCTGTAACTTAAACCAGAAGTAAAACCTATGCCGTGTGTGTGAGCTGGGGGTGTTTGGTTTATTACGAGTGTGAGCACAGCAGAATCTGGGAACACACTGATGGAAATGGCAAGGGCTGGCAAAGATGCCTGGGACAGGCTCACATAAGGTTACAGACAATTTCTTCATTAAGCTGACCCATGAATTTTACAATTTAGTGAGAAAACAGCCAAGTAAACACTTCTGAAGTTCATACAAGGTTCAGTTAGTGCTTTGAGCTCAGTGTTTTATTTATTTTAAAGTTAAACCATCTCCAAATGATCTAAAATGTTGTATTTTGAGAGTCTCTCCATAGCCTATTTGCACCAGGCCAAAGGAGTCTCACTGTAACCCTGTTATAAAATGTATGACTTCACTTGCATACAATGAATGCTTTCTCCTTCCATCTGCAGTCTGAACTGTATTATTCAGACACCTCAGACATCTAAATGAGCTTTCTGCTTTGTGTCCTATGTACTCCAGATGCCTGTGTCCCTTTCACCTCAAACCCTGAACATTTTTTCCTTCCAATCTTTTAAACCCAAGCAGCATAACATAAAGTAGCCAACTGATCTCAAAAAATATTCTGTGCATCTACCAACAAACTACCATCATACTCCACCAAGCATCCCAAAGACTTGAAACTGCAGTGGGCCAGAGACCTCATGCATCAACCCAGAATAAAACCGTGGAATAGGAAACCACCTCTTCTATGTGTAGTAAGGAAGGCTTGTGGGGTGTTCTACTTTTTGTTTTGTTTGAATGAACTGATTAATTACCTCAACCAATTAACACTCCTCTTACAAACCACCTTAGCATAAGAAAACTTCAGCTCTGGCATGATTAAGAATATGACTTGGCCTCCCCTAGCATACTTCGATCAATCAAAGCTGTGAAGAGCTGCAGTCCCTAGCCAGCACAGATACTCTGGCAAAATGCACCAGCTTGGTCAGAGTTAAATTATTCAAGGTCAAGGCAAACAGTTTTACACGCTGGAACAAAAACCAACGCACACAACAGGCTCCTGTACAGCCTTAACTCTATGAAGAATAAAAATTTCCAGGAATTGTCTGCTGGCCAACCTGAGGCTGAGCCTTCTTCACACACTGATTGGTGTCCGGCTTTTTTTGCTCAGAAGACAACAACAAACGTTACTTGCACCTCACTTCTGCCCACACTTGGGGGAACACAAAGTATACCATAAACACAGCCCCCATGAAACGAATGTGAGTTTTCGGCTATTTTGACTCCATGTGACTGGATACTGAGTTACCTGAGTCTACACTGTATCAGAGCAAATCATGACCTACTGATAACATGTAAAGACCTAATTAACTCCTTCCACTCACCCCAATAAAATTTTTCATGATCGAGATGAAGAATAATTCTTCCAGCATCTCCAGAGACAGACATGCATTACCACCCTCACCTTTCCAAGTGAAGACCAGTTAGATGGCTTAAAGCACAGCGTCCCATGACACAGACAGACATAGGTCCAAGTAAAAGCCTACTTCTACTGAGAGGCAGGTCACCCCTAATTCCAGTGGGGTTTTAAGAGCAGAAATACAGATCTGGATCTTTAAAGCCTATCAGACCCCAAGTGTTACTGGACAACAAGAACTACACAAGTATATGTTTGTCAGAAAAATCCACTTATACTGAATTTTATGAGGTCCACCTAATAAACAGAGCCCAGCTGGACACCTAGTGCCACTACTGAACTTTGCTCAAAATGAATCAATTATGTTTCCGGCAGGGCTTTCAGTGAGAAGTGATGGAAATTGCTGGCTTGTTAGTACTTAAGCAAACTATCTTCATTTACAGACCTGCACCCTAAACCAACCAAATACAAGTGCAACCGTAACATTTGGGTTTTTGTTAGTTTTCCTTTTTTCTTTTGTTCAAGGAGACCACAGCACAAAATATATCATGGAGAAAACCACAACCCCTCCCCCCCCAAAAAAAACCCAAGTCCAAACAGCTGGTTGGTTGTTGGTTGCTTTTATGGGGGTTTGGGGTTGTAGGGTTTTTTTAATTAAACACAGGATAACACGGGCACTATTTCCAATAATATCTTCTTACTCATCCTCTCTGATGCCACAGAACATGTCAGGAAATAAATAGAGCAAGAATATTAAATGGATAAAAAGAATCTCACTAAATAAGGCAGAACCCTGGGCAGGATTCACCCTGTACACAATGCAGGTGGATATCAGAGATAAGCTTTTCCAAAGGAAACAACACAGATTTCAGACACCAGAATGGGGCACACAAAGGTCTATCCCCACAGGTATGTACACCTTCCCCATCACTTGGTTACCTGAGTCTCGCTGGAAGTATTCAACCTTCCCCTGGGTCACAGCATGTGGGGAGGGGGAATGTCTCCTGTGTCCTGACCTTTTGTAGTCTCTCTCCTCACCCCTCCTATGATCATCTCTAGATTCAGCATCATGAAGCTTCTCATCATGCACCATCCTGTGTGACAAGTGGCCCCAATGACTTGATTTCTGTTTTCCAGGGCGTGCCAGCTGGCTGCTGCCCCAGTGCCAAGTCTCCTGCTCAGCCTCCAGTTCCATCCCAAGAAGAAGAAGGTGCTTTTCTCTCTCTTGTCTTGCTGGCTTTCTGCTGTGCCATGCCTGGTCTGCAAGTCTATGATCTGACTCCAAGTCAAGACTGAGAGGTCTCCAAGCCTTCTCCTTCCTGGCTGCCCTCCTCTCCTGCTGCTCCCAGCTATTGCTGTGGTCACAGGTGCTGAGCTCAGCCTCTCCTTCCAGGTCAGGGCTGGGATGTCTCTTGGACCTGCCTTGGCTGGCTGATTTCCACTCCTGCTGATGGCCACTGCTGGTCTCACCCAGTAGAGCAGACCTCTGATGATCCTCCGAGGTGGAATGCCTGTGTTTGGCCGCACTGCTGAACAAAGGCAAGGGTGCTTCTTGGTGCTCTCTCTGCAAGCGCGTGTGCCTGTCACCACTGCGTGCCTTGCGAGGCTCAGAAACCTGCTCTCTGGGGTCACCCCTGGGGTGCTCTGAGCAATGGGGGGACAAACAACGACCAGGTTAGTGGTGCAAGGGTTAATAGTGGTTCAGCAAGGCCAGACTCGTAGCATGCAGATGAGGGAGCTTGATGCAAGAAGAAGCTGGAAACACATGCAAATCATGATGGGGTCAGAAAGAAGAATAACAGGAATATAATTCTTCCAAGATATAATGGGGGACAGAGTGAAATTGCAGCCTGGCCATCAGCAAAGCAGCACAGAGTTAGAGCCAAACTCACAGGTCCAGCCCGAAAGTCTGTCCGAGCACATCCCAAGACAAGGACAAGCCAATATGGAGATGAAGGACTTTCAATGATGTCCCTGGGGCTGAAAAATAGCCAGCAGAAAAGCTTATCTGGTGGCATGGCACTGCTGCAGGATACTGAAACCACCAGAGAAAGTCTTACAAGGCGCTGAAGTTCACAAGATGCAGGTAAGCGGATGGGGAGATGTCTGTGTATGTGACACAACAGACTGCCGTGTATCTCTTGCTGACCCACAAATTTTACTACCTGCACATATTCATGGTCTAAATAGAAGTTTAGGCTCTGACTGCAGAGAGGACTACAGAAATTTAAGGGCAGCAGAAGACTTCCCAAAACCCAGGCTCCTGACTTCAGCAACATAGCTGGAAAAGCCGCTTACTCAGCAGCTTGGTGGGGCTTTTTTCCTCTGTGCTTTCCAGAAAGCAGGTGGAAATTTCCTTTGCTTTTAGTTTCAGTAATAAACCTGACACAGCTATAGGATGAAGCATTCTGCCTGTTTGATTTATTTTTCCAATCAACTTATTTGCTAAGAAAAATCATTGCACCGAGTGTATTATTATTTCTCTACAGCAGCTTTTCAGAATGAGAGCATATTTCTGAAGAAAAAAATTGCCTTGAAGCAGTGGCTGATTTGAAACACAACTACACAAAAAATCCCCAAAACACAGCACCAAAAAAACCCCAAACCCCCCAAAAATAAACAAATAAAAAAAACCCCACAACCCACAAAAACACCAAACCCAAAAACCAGCAGCAGAACCCTTTCTTTCTCAATGAGAAAAGGTGTTTTTTTATAGTATCTGAAAATATTTAAAATAGATTTCACTACACATAAGCTTCATTCTGTTTGAAGAAATAGCTCTGCCTTCCTACAATCATTTAGATTTCGGGGTGAGAACAAAACAAAACAACAAAACAACCCCCCTGCAACCTAAAACAAACACCACCACTCCACCAAATCTGAATGTTCCCTTCAAGTCATTCTATTCAGAAAAATCTTCCAAAGCCAGTGAAAATAAAGCCTTCAGAAAATCCACCTTGAAAACAAATCTGTGTGACTTTCATCCGGAAAAGGTGTATTTTTAAAAATCTAGGAACCGCAACATGAACTGCTGTGGTTACTCTTAACTGGTTGTTCTTCCTGCTCAGTTTTAGATCATTTACATGATTTACAGCAAAATATCCAGTAAAAATCTATGTGACTTATTGAACAACAGAGATGAGAGCCTGAAGGCAAGAGTCAGATTTGGAACAATATTAACTAGAGTCTAAGAATTTAATTTTGTTATTAAGGAAACTTCAATAAATACAGCCGCAGAGAGAGGAGATCATGAAAGAGCAAAGCACAGCTACACTGGAAAGGATTGTTACAGGTAACACAACTATGCCAGAGAGCCCAAGCAGAAGATTTGCTTTTGGGATATCTCAGGGAGATTAACTCCTCAGCAGGCACCAGTTTCTATGGCACCTTCCACAGGGGCTGTGTAAACACTCTTTAGGTCCTGGTATTACTCTTTCAGACAGCAAGTGACTGACCCAACACAGAAATGTTTTTCATGGCACAGACACTCTAGAAGGGAGGAACACCGCCTTTTTTCATGTTTATTTTTACAGTTTTTAAGAGCTGACATCGCTTTGGAGCACTAGCCCTAATCCACATACTTCCTGGATGTGGAGAGATTTTTATTCAGTCTGAAGACAGACTAAAACCAAAAACAAAAAGGCTTTTTTCTGTCGAAGTTCACAAGCAATGAGGACAATACAAACCAAGGATGCTGAAGCCAAATCAAATGCTGCTTAAGTATTTAAGAGGTTCCAGATCAATAGAATCCAGGCACCAAAATCCACTATAGTCCTTTCTTGTTTTTAAGGAGCATGGATCAAGAGCAGCAGTACTATTGAATGGCCGGGCAAAACAACTTCCACCTCACCTCCAAGACTACAGATTACTGCAGGAAGAAAAAAAAACAGACCCACAAGATATCCTGCTATCCAAATCCACATCACAGTCTCAATTCAAAGAGACATAGGCTTTTGTCAACTGATTTCTGTTACAAGAATCTATCCTGTCCTACCATCTCCACATGACAGCACTACTATCCATGTTGTATTTTTTCAGGGACTTGAACCATTTAATTCTGAAAAGCTGGAGTGCGGGTTCACCATAAGACTCCCAGATGAAAGTCTTTCCCAGCTCTGTACACATAGCAGGACATGTGGTCATGAAGTTTCCACTTGGTAACTGGTTTGTACTTGTGCTTTGTGTTTTCTTGGCCATCCTTGAACTTCTTCCCAATTGAAATGAAAATATTTTGTGTAAGTTCAAATAAAAGTGATTTAAAATCATCAGCAGCAATGATGTTAAAGTAAGACATCAATGGCACTGATGTTAAAGTAAGAAATAAGAGGCTTGATCTTCATCTTCACAATCTGTTAATCAAAAGCAGCCCATCTTTTTTCTACCACACTTTTTTTTTTTAAGAAAGAACACAAGAACCACCACCAGCGCACAGCAAAGCCATCCCTAATTGCACCATAATTAAACATACCCTGATTCTCTTCTTCCAGTTTAAAGGTCTGTATTCAATCATAAAAGCTGGCCAAGAGAAAGCAATACAGCACTGTGGGTCATATTTTTTCTGCAATGTACAGTCCCAGATGATAATCACAGCAAAGACATTCTGTGGAGATGACCTTGTTATTAAGTCATTTAAAGCAGTTGTGCTAATTTTAAAGCTTGGATACATACCTGCACGGAGTTTTGAAAGGCTGATCCATAAACGAGCATTTATTCATTTATGCAGTTGTGCCAGCATCACAGATGAGCACATGAAAACTGTTACTCTTCAAATGCAGGCACAGAATTGTGTCTGCATTTTTCCCCTGCTTGTGGGGGTTGTACAAGTGGGGTTCCACTTGTAATGCTTGTGGGGTTATACATAAGTAACTGGTTTATCAGCTACTGTCTTTTTTCTACAAACCATTTTAAAACATGCATGCGTGTGTGTGCTTGCACATACACACACCCTAACCCTGTGTTTTAGGGCATCTTCTAGGACATAGAAAATTACAAATTTGTTTTCTCTGCTTTTTTTCTATGGTTTGTTTGGGTTTTGTTTTTCTGGGGTTTGTTTTTTTTTTTTTTAATATTTCTTGATTCTTGTATAAAAGTATGATCTTGACCCTGAAAACTCATGCAATGCTACAGTGCTGAATGCAGAACTGTAGGATAAGGGAAGTCTCCTAAACTGAGCTGCCAGATCACCAGGTTCACCTATACTGCCATGATCTTGATTCTCTTATCTAGCAGAAACATACCTCCATTTTCTGCATAATAGCTATCTTCATAGCCTGTGTGTCCCTGGGATTCTGTGTAGTGCTTCTTCCGCTTTTTTTCTTCTTGCAGTTCTTTTTGTTGTAGAAGACGGGCCATGTCCTGCAGAGATGAAAGGAAACAGACACCACCTTTCCCCCTAAAAAAATGTCTCCAGATGCTTCTATTCAAATTCTTAACTCAACTATAAAAATCCTGTCTGAAAAATTAAACAGGGTTACTCTGAAATTCAATCCCTGGGCTGGATGAGGTTTCAACTTAGCAGTTGAGACAAGGGACTGTCTCAGCAACTAGTATCCAACCTCACCCAAGTCCACCAAATGAGCTTACAGCACTGTGGCAGACTTGCAGGTTCCTGTTTCACTTGCACACAAGGCTGCAAAGCTCTAATAGCCAAAGCATGGCAGCAGGAATTGTGTGTGGAACCTCAGGCCTTCAGCAAGAATTTGGAAGTTGAGCAAGCATACACCCACTCACACAAGTGCACTGGACCTCACCCTGGATTACACCAGGAAACTAGAAGCAAAGGATGTCTACAGCTGAAGCCACTTCTGACTGGAAGAAGGTCCCAGAGTAAGTCATGAACTTGCTTCAAACTGGCTGTGATTTACAGGGACTGTAAGATGCCAGGCAGGGAAATGAATCAGTTTGACAGACAGAGGCTGAAGGAAAAGAAAATCAAAAGGGGCATTAGCAGGAACAGGCTAGGCACAAGGCAGGACTGCTGCAGGGTCTCCAGATATTTATCTTCTATCACAGTTTTGGTAGATGTGCCATTAAAGAGAATGGCACTCCATTTTCCCAACTGGTTTTCCTTTGAGATGACTAACGGATCAACCAAGAAGAAGAAAAAAATGGCTGCTACTGCTGAACCCAGGACACCCATCAACAGCAAACAGCTCCCTAGGGCTTGCACATTTAGGGTCCAGAAGCTTGCTAAGTCAGTGGAGCTAGTCTGAAGCAAGGAGAAGAAGCTGGAAGATAGCAGCAGGAGGGCATGCTAGCCCTTTGGATTCCATTCCTTTAAGCTTCCCTAATCCTCAGGACCTATACAGAGCCATGCATGTAAAGTGCACACTGCAGGCAGGAACGGCATCGCTGAAATGCAAACTTAAGAGTATCAACACCCTCCAGAGCCAAGAAGCCAGCACTAGAGGACACTGAATTGGTGTTCAAGTACAAACTCTTATTTCAGGATTAAGATCAGATCTGCTCAGTGACAACTTCTGTGCAGAACCTGTAGAGGCTCTTTACCAATAAAAAAAAAATTGAAACCCAACCTCCCCCCCCTGCAATTTTCTTCTTTTGTCAAGGTTCATGTCTTCTAGCAAGTACAGTAGGTCTATAAATATATGGGCTTAAGCACATTATCTCCAGGACTGAGACAGCTCAGGACTTGCAAATCCACACAAACTACTTCTTACAAACTGGACTTACAAGCAGGTAGGCTTAGCACTTCATTTAAAAACCCTGCAGACCAGACTGGACCTGCCTTAAGCACAGCATTGGCATAACATTACTAGCCACTACTGATACTAGAAAGCTATTGTATACGCTGGGCAGCTACTGCACCCTCATGAGTGACAAGTTGCAGGGACCTGTTGTCAGACTGCTGACATGCCAGCAGCTTTCTATGTAAAGCAGGAAGGAAAGATGCAGTTCCCATAGCCAATATGAGTAGTATTGTACCCCGATTGTCTTCCTGATAAAAATAAGACAGACTGTCACAATTATAGCACAAATGCTTTAGCCAGAGTATTCCTTCCACCCTTGTTACCACAAGCTTCTCCTGGAAACCTTTTCACATCTGCTTGGGCAACCTTTCAGTCCTTGCTTGGAATTAATGGAATAAGAAGAAAATGAGGTCTTGCACAAGCAAACTGATGCATCTGTCAGGCAAGGACAGATTCTTATTTCAGGCTTTTCCAGGAGACACAGTATTGTGTCCAAGCTCGTGCTATACAGAAAATTCCACCAGATGCCTCTTAAGCATCTTAAGACTGCTCAGACTTCTCTGGAAACTATCTGTAATAAAAATGGGGCCACACTCCAGGCTCACACAGGTGTTCCTCTACCCTATGGCTTTACTGAATACCCAACTTGGCAGGCTGACACAATAAGGTGATGAAGCCAAATCCATGGGCAAAAAAAACTGCCTGCTCTCAAGCAACACCAGCTGTGTTGTTTTGTGATTCTGAAATCACAAAAGCAATCTGCTACCAAGAAACTGCAACAGGGTGTTCAGACTGTGAAAGACTAATGTAAAGATGAAGTAAGGTAATGGAGAAGCCAGAGATGGATGGCTGGGCTGAGGGTGCTGCTGAAGTCTTTGCACCAAACAAAGTGGCCTAGGATTCTCCAAAAAGTAGTACCTGCCTTCCTGTATATCACTTGCCCTCTTCTCTAGCAAGGCAGCACTGACATCAACAACTCCTGTGACCCCTGAGTGTGAGGATTGACTGTATCTTATTCCTGTAACAGGACTCCCCAAAATCTCTGTGCATGAAGAGATCTGTGAAGACCAGGCCTGACACCACGCAAGCCAGCTCCTGTGGCTAATGACCAAGAAATACCTGCACTGAAAGGGCTGCTACAAATAGCCCTGCCATCCCTGCAGCTTTAAAGGTTACCTCATCTTTTTCCTCTTGCCTGCGGCGCTGCTCCGCTTCAAACACAAGCTTCACTTGGATTTCCTGAGCAATCTCGCAGTCCTGTCGCTCTCTAGAAGGCAAGGAGACAAGGATTATAGGCAGCTAAAGTCACAGGCATCAGCAGCCTGGAGAAAGGGATAAAGGAGCTAAAGAACCCATCTAATTTATACAGAAGAATTATTACTTAGTGTTAGCACAGAGCCTATGAATCCTCACCAGGGACCAGAACTCCCTGTACTTACTGCTGGCCAAATTTAGAAAATAGGTCTCAAAACATTCACAAACAGAGTATAAAGCAAGAGAAAACAGATTCATAGCCAGTTTCCTAAGAAAGAAAGTAGGTACCACAGGATAGGCCAAGGCAGAGCGAGGAGTCCGCAAACAGTTCTGCTGAATTGTTTTCATGCATGTGGTGCCAAAGGAGCGGTTTAGGTTAATGCAGGTATTTCTGAGAAGTGGTCTTCACATGAAAGCCAAAGAGGGAGAAAGTGCAGAAATGCTGATAGTAAAATGCAGAACATAGGCAAAGTGGAGGCTGGAGGTAGCTGTTCAGTAATGAATGAGAAATGCTGCTGTGGTGGGATGAGACACAAAAGCAGAACCGGTGCCAAGAGGCAAGAAAGCAACATGCGTCAAAACAAAGCATCAGAGAGCCATTGTTGCCGTGCCAGGGTGGATGTGGGAACACAAGATTGTATTAACTGGGTACACAGAGATACTGGAGTAATTGAGACATGAAATGAGAGTTTCATTTGTGCAGATAGACTGGGAAGGCCATATTTCAAGGATGTCATACAGAAAGCATCTGCAAGAATTGTGTCACACTCAACTGTGCACTCTGATGCCCAGCAAAAAGGCTGGCCAGGGGTTCCAGAAAAGGGCTGAGGGATTTGAGAAGAAAGATTAAGAACTATCTTTTTCATCACTGTTGAAATTGAGCCAAACACTAACTCTAAACAGATCAGAAAAACCAATCTAAGCTATCACTGCAATTAAGGCTACTGCAAGGGAAGGCGTAGAAGGAGGTGAAGAATGGGAAGAGCAACAGGCAGAGCTTGCATTATTAGTATACAGTCTTTTGAAGAATACACTGATAATGATCAGATAGGTGATGGGAGGACTACAAAGAGAGTATTGTGGAAGGCAAACAAATATTTCAAGAGAAGCAGGTTCAGCTATGTCAAAGTTGTGCTGTGTGGACTGAAGCAACTAGTTCTAGGCTTGAGCAAGGATCACAGCACAACTGACCCAGTGAACTTGGAGGAAAAGGACTGGAAGGGAGTCTAGGACGTGTGTAGGAAAATAGTAAGTGCAGACAAGCACTTTCAGTAGCAAAACAGAAAAAGTCGTATGGCTGAAGCAGCCAGTGGCACCACGAAGCCTTCTTTTATAGAAAGTGGAGTGACAGAAGCCGAAGAGTGGCTTAGGGTGGTGAGGAAGGACACTGCAACAAGAAGAGTGTTTACAGAACAAATGCCACTAAGAGACAACTAATCTGTCATAGGTAACAACAAAGAACATGCAGCAGGAAGGAAAAGAAGCTTCTTTATTTCTGTCAACTGCTCCTTGGAAGCAGACGTGCAACTAGGTGCTGCGTGTTATTTATATACCTTTCCCCAAGCACATATGACCCCCAAGTCAGTGTTACAACATTTCCTTCCATTTCCTACACCACCACACTCACAAACAATTACACATATCCATAAACTGACCCACATCTAGAGACACCCTGAAAGGCACTCAGGAATTTCAGTGTTTGTAGGGCTGGAATTATCAATAAATAGGTCATATATCTTCAGACATCAGGTTCTCTTATCCAGGTAATGAAACCTGGCATCTTGTGTGTGTTCCTGTCTGCATTTCACTTGACTCAAAAGAAAGGCTTGTTCAAAGGCACACAGGCTCACGCAGCAGCAAATCTAGTTCTTGAACCTGCCATATATAAAAGGACCTTGTCAAACCCGCCACCAGCGGGGAACCAGTCCCCAGCAAAACAGTAGCTGAATATGTAAATCGTGAGGAGCAGGCTGTCAGTGGGCCCAAGACAGCAAATCCTTTATGACCCCAGTCTCAGAGGATATGAATCCAGGTAGAAAATCAGTTAGAAGGGTCAGACATATCAAGGCATTGCACACTTCCAGTTCCCCAACACCTGCAAACTGAGCTAAGGTGCCAAGTTCATCAGCTCCAACTGACTTGCTAAATGTTTAGAACACATCTTGTTGCAGACAAACAGGAGATAAAAACATCTAATCATCTTTCAGAGCTAAGGCAGCAAGGTCATTGCTTCTTCATTTACAGCAAAGAATACTACAAGTAATGCAAAAGCAGAAGCATTTGCTTGTTTCTGATGACACACATCTTGGAATACACCATATCAATCTCTAAGAACCACTGAACAGCAACAGGGGATGGTATTCTGGGTTTTAATGCTCAGTGGTAAATACTGAGACTTGATTAGTTAATCAACATAAGTTGTGGTTCAACTTGGTTGAGCATAAGAAAATAGATTAAAGAACTTTGACAGCTCTTCTTGTCCTTCAGTTTTTTAGTGTGAGTTCAAGTGCCCATCAGTCCCCAGAAATTGGCCAGAGCAACATAAACATCATCATTCCTGAACACCACTATAATGTACATGCCCATTGTTCCTGGGAAGCCAGGAGTGTTAAAAATGTCAGGAAACCTCTAGGTCAGTTTAGGAAAAAGAGGAAAAAAGTCAGTGTGATTAGAAGCCATTCACATTGGCTGCAGAAACTAACAGTTGCCAGATGAGAAGTTAAAAAGAAATAAAATTAAAAGGTTTAAGCGTACTGTTTAAAGGAACTGTTCATGTTAGTACAATAGAACCATCACAGCACTGGAAGCGAAACAAGGAAGAAGCATATTTTCACTGTATTTCCAACAGTTATTTTAGCAACCTTGCTACTACGCTTGGCAGCATACAGATTGCTCATCTAGATGCGAGAGATGCTTCTAAAGAAGCATGAAAAAAAGGATTGATGCTTCCCTGAATTCTTAAAAAGTTATTTCTATTCCCTCATTTATCCTCACAAAGTCTTTCTGAGAGAACCTAGGATTTGAAAGACAAAAGAAAGCCCATAAATTTGAAGAGCTTTTTTATGTTCCCTGTTTCTAAAGGCCACCCAGTTCTGCCCGTTTACTCCTATGATCACCTTGCAATGTCAAACTGTCCTAGATGATATGGAAAGCAACAACAGCAAAAATCATTTTGTTGCCAGAACATGCTGATCTTGCAAAAGAAGACAGAGGGAACGTACTAAGAATTAAGGAAGAAAAAGATCCAATTACAAAAGGATGCCTCCAACTTTTTTTACTTGAGAAGAGCTCAAGCTTTCAGGAGCAGAACAGCTGCTGACACCATTTTTCATCAGCAGTTCTGCCTGTAACTTGGCCCACAAAGTTCATAAATACCACTTTAGAGTCCTAAGAAAATTGTTTGCAGTTCCCAGCAAGTAACACAAAGGAATCATCTCTGCCATACAAAATTAATTTTTATATTGTCACTCACATGCTCACATCTCTAATTGGTAATGAAGACAAAATTATTGAAAGAAAGTACAGACTTCAGATACACACATGCATCTACCCAGTGTGGCCTGAGCATGCTGGGATCATTTAAAACACTGGCTGATCTGTCACACCCCAGCTTCGGATCTTTTATGAACAGCTCCTTTGAAGCCAGTCCTGTATCTCACACATCTGCAATACAGAGCTTTTCTACTTCACTGTCTCTGCCAAATAAGCCACTCAACTGTAGCTGGTGGGTGGCATCACAGAGCACGACACAAGCCGGGAGGCAGCACACCCGCTGAGAGATGCATCCTGCTATGCAGACCCTGCATTTGCTGGGAGCCCCATCTTCCATCACTGGGATCTGACTCAACCCTGTCACACGATCCATTTGTCTCTTGCATTGCAAGAGACTAAGTTGGGGAGAAGCAAAACACATCAAACACTCACACACACAAAAAGAACCACACAAAAAAAACCCAAACCAAAAGCCAAAACAAACAAACAAAAAATTAGAGAAGAAAAGCACCAACATCCACCCTGGATTGGAAAGTACAGCTTGCTTCACCCTGCATTGCCGTTGTTTCATTTCTATACCACCTCCACAGCTTAAGAACCATGACACACACAAAGACAAGTCTCAGGCCACAGGGTCAGATCTGGTGTGTGGGGCCTGAGCAAACCTACAGAGCAAACTGAATCACTCATTAAACATCCTCCCACAGCTGCTGCACAAGTCAGAGATTGCAGGAGAAGGCCTGTACTCCAACACCTATCTCCACCCTGTGGCAGAAGCCTCTCTTCCCAGGTCACATCACACTAGAATATCTGCAAGCGCAAGCATGAGCCCCTCAAAAGCACTCATGAGGCACAATGCAAACACACCAATATGTGCAATTTCCACAAGACAGAGAACTCACTCTAACACTGCGTATTTCTGTGGTGTGATTTCTTCTTTCTCAGACTTTAGCCAGAGAAAAGGTAAATGCAAGGGGCCAAGTTACCCCATTTGCCCACAGGGATCAGAACAGGAAGGCTCCTTTCCATGGCCAGGCAACAGAAACTAAGCCAGGATTGGCCCCAGGACCACTGACTCCCAACCCTGTTCTCATTACTGTGTACCAGAGCCTAGTAGTATTAACCTGTACCCCACATACTGTCAATCAACTCAACTCAGAGCAGCTGACTTCAGTGCTCTGACCAAACAGGACTAGATTTCAGCAGCTCCATCCCAAACTCACAAGTCTTTCTGGTGTTTTTGGATTTGAGCACGTGCTTTCAGATCCTCTTCTTTTTGCAGTTGCTTGGCCACCTGCAAGTCATGTTGCACGAGACGATTACGCTGAACATTTGTTGCCAAGTGATGCTCAACTGGAAATAAACACAGACAAGAACCCCCAAATCAGCCTGCAGAACTTAATGGTGTGAATGAGACAAAGCAAGTGGGATGCAGATACCAGGCTTCCTTCTTGCAAGATCAACTCTGAATTAATATAGATGCTTTCATTGTATTAAAATCTGAAAGTTCTAGAACAAAATT
>JAVHNF010009851.1:2212-16589 GCA_034783455.1 Micropsitta finschii | reverse complement strand
CTAACAGTCCCTTGGCATTGATCCCTTTTTTCACCATCTTAAAATAAAATTATTATACTATATTCATATACTTTGCAGGATGTTTATAGTTATTTTTTATAAAATTCTGAAATATATATTGCACTCAGGAAACTTAATAATGGGATTCTGTAAGTACTCAAAAAAACCTTGAGTAGCCTTTAGTGGCTGTGTTTCTTCTAGATCTGCAGTTTGCTTGGATTGGACAAACATGTCGTGTTTGTGCTCATTTTTCTGTATATAACTCTTGTTAACTCCAATAGTATTCTAATTCTAATAGGATTTCTAATGTAAATCATGTTATCTGAGAAATAACATATCCAACACATGGAATATCCCTGGATTTTGGAAAAGTGGCCTGGATTTAAATACAGGAAGGGTAAAGCTCATTATGAGTAGAGAAATTGTCTCCTGGGCATTTCTTGTCATCCTCTAGAATAGTAGCTTGGATTTGTAAACATATTTCTGGTTTATTGTTGATTACAGCTTAGAATATTTGGCTACAAAGTGAATGGGGAAACTGTCTTGTATAAAGTGTTTGATTACATGGTAATTTTTTTCATCTACAAGTCCAGATAGGCATTTTAACCCACAGATAACTTCAACTTAAAAACCCAAAATCTGTTGATATTCAGTAATATTCCTCCAGTATATTCCTCCAGTAGTGAAGGAAATCTGTACAGTAGCTGTAGAATCTGAAATCTGTGAACTCGGCCCTGATGTATGCTGAACTGAAGCTCGCTGAACTCTTCACTGTACACTGTTAAGGTATTTTCAGAGAATGGCATGGGAATCTGTAGAACAGAGAAGTAAAAGAGTTCAGCAAATAACTGTGGGGCTTAGTTGGAGTTTGTTTGTTGGTTTGTTTTGTTTGGTTGGTTTTTGTAGGTTTTTTGGGGGGTTTTTTTGTTCTGTTGGTTGGGGTTTTTTTTGTTTTGTTTGGGGTTTTTTGGTCTTTTTTTTTTTTTTTCCTCACTTCAAAAAGGATCAAATTAGAATTTTTAACCTTTACCAGCATGCATAGTACAAGAACTGGTACAAGTACTTTGGCGAGTGAGTAAGGTTCTCTGGGAAGTACTACTTGCATGATAAGGCTGTACTTATGCAGAGAGAGAATACTTGCAAGTAAAGCAGCTGATCTGTCTGGAAAAAAGGGTCAGGAAGAGGCATACAGGTCTTCTTTCAGTTCTGAACTAGATCACATAATTGAAAACTAATCTAATCTATACGCACATAAGGCCAAAGGGAAGGTGTAATAAGCAGTGCTAGCTTTAGCTCTCATTAAGGAGAGAATACTTTTTTGTGCAACACAAACATTTGCATGGTACAAGATTTTTATTGTTATTTAATGCTGGTTTTAAGAGTGTGGTGGTTTTTAATTTGTGTCCAGTAATAAAGCGTGTTGAAATATTTATACCTATGTTTTTCCTTTCATTGAAATCAGCTCCTGCCTTTGGAACATTACAGCACCATTGTAAAAATGAAATACATGTTTCATATTTGTAAGGCAGCCTAAGATAGAAAGAAGTGTTGGTTTATGTGTAAATTGTTCTGTAGTTTTAAAGAAGTGAAAAGGGTTTTTTTTTTTGGAGCCTTTACATTGTAGGTTAAAAAAGCTGAAAGCATATGGTAGCAATTTTTTAACCTCTCTACATGAGGTGCTTGTCAACGAAGGTCCATACGTCCAAAGCTAGTTAATAACAGCTGCAGGCCAAAGTTCCTTTAAGAGCTATTGCTGTATTCCAAGATTCTCAAAGACTTTGAACAAGTGAAGTTGGCCACAAGGGAAAGCAGCAGGTCTGCATTCTGCTTGTTAAGTGAACCCTGTTTAAACAGAAAAAATGTGGCAGAAAGTCAGAATTTTCATGCTATAAAACTTCACCATAAAATATCAGATAGGATTGGCTAGTAGGCTTCTGCAGATTAGCCTAAAAAAAAAAATTTGCTTTAATCTAAAACTGGATTTTGCCGTTTTCTTCAATTAACATATTTAAAGGTTTTTTGAGGAAAATTTGGAAGGCTAATTATAACAAGCAATTTTTAAAAAAAGAATTCGAGTATCCCAAAACATAGGAATAAAGATCTATTTGTGTTTATATTTTGTGTATATAAAACATGAAGCAGAAAGGGAAAAATATATGTGAAGAAATAAAAATGTCAATTCTCTTGACCTTGTGCTGCTTTCTGAGTTTTATATTGATTTCAGTTTTTTGCTGTGTTCTTTTCAATGCTGTAGTGAATTATAATTAAGAGAATTCCCTTCAGATAGGTTTCCATGCAGCTTATAGGTGCTTTGCAGTTTGGAAGAAGTCCAGAATGTGAAATCACTTTCTCAAAAGATATGGTCTGTATATTTTTGCCTATTGGTTGAAAACCGTCATGGTATATTAACGCCTTTATCAGAAAAAGATCTTTAGAAGCATTTAGAAGGAACAATGCTGGCTGGTTGGTTATCTGCCAATAATAAAGTATCAATAAACAATATTCGTAATTGTAGTTCAAGTAGAATATAAGGCAGTGTGCTTGACAGAGAATATGTTTTGTGCTTTACACCTGAATTTGGTGCTCGATCAAAAGCTGAGATTTGTGATACATTTCTAGGACGCTGAGTGCCCCTAGGTGGTCACAACTAAAAGTACAGCAGGAACAGTTTTCCCCTGCTCATCTTGTTCCTGCTGATGGACAGCTAACCTCTGCTGGGCACTGGGTGCTGATCCCTGCCTCTGTGGCACATTTTCAGGAGGCATTAATATTAAATAATCACTTTTCTTCCTCTGATAAGTCTCTGCTTTACAGAAGAGCATTTGTGAGGTATTAATTTTAATCTGGAAATTGCTGACATACTGAAGTGGCAGTCTATCATTACTTCCACTTAGGGCTCCAATTTAGCCCTTGTCATTGCAGTTGTCAGTATCAATTGGGGATTAGATGGGGTTACGGCATGCAGAGCCGGATGGGCAGTGGATCAGGACCACTTTTTATTCCTTTTTAACACAATCTTCTTATTATCAAGCCCATTCATCCAATTTTGTTACTGATTTTCAGTTTTTGATACACATCAAGTATTTGGGGGATAAATTGCTTCCGGAGTTGTTTTTGGGTGCTTTAGATTCCATTTCGCTATTGTACTTGAAATATGTAAATAATGAAGTGACATGGAATTGGTACCACCTCTAAACCACACATTTCTAAAGTCACACAGTCAGTTGTTTTGAAAATGCTTATTTATAATGCATTGACCCTTAAAAAAGATACACATTGTAAGACTTATCCTGCCAGCTTCTACAGAAATGTGTCATTGATTTACCATTGTAAAGTAAGCAAGCTTTGTACAAATAATGGAAAGAAGATTTCCAAAGAGTGTACAGCCAATTCCAAACGTTAATATTTTTAAACCTTATAATGGAATGCATGTCATAATACAGTTTATTTTAATCTTCATCAGGTAAATGGTGTCTCAAACCACTAAGTACAGTATGTGAGAAAGCAAACTTTGCATTTTATCCTAAGGGTTAGGTTTTCACTGAAAAAGACATTTCTGCAGAGCAGGAGGGGGGAAAAAGGTAAACCTTTCTCTTGCTCTCTGAGAATTCTGGTGAATTTGCTTCTATGGTAACCAATTAGCCAGAGCTTATTACTCATGTAAAACAGGAACTGTATGCATTTTTTAAAACCTTCATTTGCAAAACAGCATGTCTAAATGGTAAAGTTAAATTTCTTTCCCAAGAACACAAGTGTTCTTTGTGGGTGGAAACAACTAAGTTTACATTTTAAAAAGCAAAGGAAAAGGTGCTCCTAGGCAGCAGCATCCATCCACACTAAAAGCAAATATTTGTTTTTGGAGGAGAGAATGGCTGTCCCTAGAGCAGCCAGCTTAGCAAAAGCAGGAATGGAAGGGCAGAGCTCATCTTTTATGGAAGTCAGATAAATTTCATGCTCTTTAACATCGACTGTGACTGCAAGCTTTTCACTGAAGCCTGGCTCCTTCCCCAGTGTGAACAAAATAGGAAAAGTGATTAAAGTTCACTCAGTAGTGGACAGCAGGAGGCAACTGCTCCAGTATCTTCAGCTGAGGGAGAGGGCGAGAGGGCTCTTTAATAAGACTTGTGAAGCTTCTTTGAAGGAAAGAAATAGGACTTGTAGGGCCTATAGTTGCCTACACTAGCATTCATTCATTTCCTGTACTTCATATGGCTTCTTTGACACATTGTAATATTGTCATCCCCATCATTAAAATGTTCATTATGAAAGGGGAAAGAGAGAAAATGTAACTGTTAACTGGAGTCAAGGGTCAGCAAGTTCTGCTGTGAGCAAAGGGCTCAGAGCTGCCTTGGATAATAGTGGCAGCTCTAGGACAGATGAGACAGACAAAAAAGTGGAAACAGGGATCTTATAAATTGTTGTCTTTAGTGTCCCATCTTGTGATAGATGGGAATCTTGAGTGTCCTGACAAGTCTCAAAAGGCTGAAATGGCTAGCAGATCCATCTAGATCCTGCCTTTTGGCTTTTTCCCTCTGTCTCTGCCTCTTTTTTTCTGTTTCTCCCTTTTTAAAGTTGTGCAATCAGTATTCACACATTCTTATAACTAATAGGATTAGAGGTGTTGCAAAGGGATTTGAACAAGATAATTAGTTTACTGCTTAGCCCACAATGTAACAAGCAAAACCACTCTGAGAAAAGGCAGACAAAATGGGTCAGAAAATGTGTGGTAAATGAGGTAAGGCCTCTCAAACAGGACCTCAATCAGCTGTACCATTATGAAAAAAAGGATCCTGGAGTATTCATTCATTACTGCAGACTGTTGACTTTTCTGGCTTGACCACCAAAGGGGTCAAGAAACAAGACTGAGCCAAACAGTGGGAAGTGCTGGACACCAAGGGATCTGTTTCAAGTGCTTAAATGCAGTTTCACATTCTTTGCCACGATGCCACATAGAGCAGTGCAGGAAAACTGAAGCACGCAGCCTCAAGCACTTAACAAAGCTGAGGCTGCAAAGCTTCTTGTAAAGCTTGGGCTGGGTAGCATGGTCAGAAAGAGATGGGCAACTGAAGTATTGAATCAGGAAGCACAGAATCATAGAATAGTTAAGGTTGGAAAGGATCTTATGATCATCTACTTTATATTTAATATTATGTTTTAACTTCTATCTAGCAGAGTTATTTAAAACATAAACTTTCTAGCAGTGGGTTGAAACATTCCATTTAAATATATCTTTTCCGTTTTAAAATGTGCCACACAGAAAAAGCCCCTAAACCCAAATCCCACTGTCCCCCTTCAGTGATACCATATGGTGCTTGAATAACTAAGTGATGGTACTTGGTTTCCAAAGCAGCAGCAGGAAATACTTCAAAGTTACCTCTCCCTCATCCATCCCCCCTCTCCCCCCTTTCTTTTATTTTTTTGGCCTGTGAAACTTGTATGCACCACCAGCCTGATCAAAGCTGCCAGAAGTTGTTAGGAGACATGTCAACCTGGGCTTTCCTGTGTACAGTAACTTAGAGGTGCCTCCTCTTTGCAGAAGAAGCAGCAGGAGCTGCTCTAATGAACTGTCCGGCAGCTCCATCTTGCAGTGTATATACAACCAGAGGTGAAAAGAGGTTAATCCGTATGGGAGTTAGTTAGGAAAGCAAAGCAAAAATACCAAGGACTTGTATGACAAAAATTCAACTTGAAATCAAAGATGATTGCTGATATTTTCTGTTTCTTTTCATGAAACTCTTCTTTCAATCTGTTGCTTTTTGTGCCAGCTTGTAAGTTTTAAATACTTGAGCTTCAGTGCAGGAATCTGTATTATGTACAATACAGAACATCATGCTGCCTGTAGCAAATTGACCTCCCGTTCATTTTAAATACCTGTATCTTATTTCTGATGGAGATTAGATTCCTAATCTTAAAATTAGGCTCACTTTTATTTCAGCATACAGATTTATCATGATAATCTTTATCTGCTCATAAATGTAAAGAAGAAAAAGACGTTCACTATTAGACATGTACATACCTGAAATCCTTATACTGTTATACTGCAGCTGTTGTGATTTTCATCATTAAACACATTTACCCCAAAGTTTTATCCTGGTTTTATTTTTTAGAAAATCTGGCAGTTTCCCTTTGTTATTGAAATGTTTTTACTTCAACTCCCTGTTCAACTGCAAGCTAGGATGTCTTCTCTGCCTCAGCTGGGAATCTCTATTTTGTGTTGCTTACTATTGTATGTATGGGAAAGGGAATCATGAATATTGAAAATATTGTGGAAAACAGACACTGTGAGATACTTGCTGGTTCTTCAGGTCAGGCATTGCCCCATGCATATGTTTAAATATGTGGAAGGTAATTTCCCACTGGAAGTGAAGTGTGGCCCTAATTAAACAACAAAACAAGAAAATCCCACAGGCACATAGAAGTCTGTAAGACTCTTCCTGTTCCATGTGAAAGAGGTGTTAATCAGTATTATAAAGAATATGTATCTATAATGACATTTCAGCTAGGTTAAATGAAAACATAAATTAAAACAGAAATTCAGGAGACTAAAATACATACCTTAAAGTTCATCAGAGCATTTATTTTTAAGCATAGACTGAACACCTGAATAAAATCAATATGACTGACACAGAAAATTAGGGTTTATTTTGTATGGCAATGCTGTTTTGAATGCTGGCTTTGAATCTGGTAAGTCCTTTTCCCAGGGGTACGAGGATTTTAGGTTCTATTTCAAATAGGGTTATCTGCTATCTCTATTCAAATTTATATTTTTATATGATTGCTTATGTTTGGTTAAACTGCTTAATTAATAGCATTCATCAGAACATTTATGGACATATTTTCCTATTAGATATTTGTGTAATATGTGATATCAGTGAGGAAAATTTGGCTTACTTGTACTATTTATACATATGAATGGGAAGATGGTTAACAGGGGGCAAAGGAGATGTGGAAGAAGAAACTGGAGAAAAAAAAAAAAGATATTCTGCAGATCTGGGGCTTAATTAGATTTTCTGTATCCCTCCTGAATGCTGAATTTGATCTTTTTATTTTCACAGATTGCAGACCTTTCATTCTCACCCAAAGTCTATTTAAAATTGACACTAAGGGAAAATATTTTAATTTTTTTTATCCTTGTTTGGAGCAAACATTTGTAGGAGTCATATCCTCATGACTCCTTGGTTCCTTTAGTGTATTTAGTGTATTTTTAGTTTGCATATCTGAAGCATTTAGTACCACTGCAGTGCAACTTCTGACTTGCTCAGTTGTAAGTCAGAGATGAATTGTTATCTATATTTCCTGTAGCTCTTCCAGAGTATATTTTAACTAGTTCTGATTCTTCCCAGAAGACCTACCACCTACCATGCTGTCCTTGGTAACACAGTACCTATATTATTCTACATGAATGCAGACCTGACACAAAATCATAGAATCATAGAACAATAGAATGGTTTGAGTTGGATGGGACCTTAAAAAATAACCTATTTCCAACCCCCTGCCATGGGCAGTGATATCTTCCACTAGACCAAGTTGCTCAAAGCCCCATCCTACTTGGCCTTGAACATTTTCTGGGATGGGGCATCCACAACTTCTCTGGACAACCTGTGCCAGTGTCTCACCACCCTCATAGTGAAGAACTTCTTCCTTACATATGTCTGATGTAAATCTATCTTCTTTCAACTGAAAGCCATTCCCCCTTGTCCTATCACTACATACCCTTGTAAGAAGTCCCTCTCCAGCTTTCCTGTAGGCCTCATTTAGGTACTGCAAGCTGCTCTAAAATTTCCCTGGAGCCTTCTCCAGACTGAATAAGCCCAGCTCTCAATACCCCAAGTACTTCTCCTCAGGGCTGCTCTCAATCTATTTTTTACCCAGCCTGTGCTTGTGCATGGGATTGCCCTGACCCAGGTGCAGGACCATGAATTTGGCCTTGTTGAACTTAATGAGGTTCACACTTGTGTACCTCTGAAGCCTGCCAAGGTCTTTCTGGATGGCACTGTTTCCCTCCAGCATGTCAACCACACCACACAGCTTGGTGTCATCAGCAAACTTGCTGATGGTGCACTCAATCCCACTGTCCATGTTGCCAAGAAAGATGTTGAACAGCGCTGGTCCCAACACCAACCCCTGAGGGACACCACTCATACTTAAAATTGCACATGCTTCAGTACCTTCCTGAATTGCTATAAGGTTATTTGTATGTTTGTGGTTTAATAAGAGCTATGTTGAGCTGAGTTAGTGTAATTTCCTATCCTACATCTCTGAAGGTTCTGTATCATAACTTTTACACACTTCATATTGTCATGATCCATTTTACAAGAGCATAATAGATTTTCAGTTAGCTGATACTTAAGAGCTTTGACGAGTACTGCTTTTGTTTTCAGAATTGGTGAGGGTGAGGAGCATTCCCTTAAATATATTTCATTCCCAACATATCAAAATTATGGTTATTGATTACCTGAAACCCCCCAACAAAATAATGTTAAAACTATACCAAAAAAATCCCAGAAATTATCATTAGGAAGTTTTAGATTTCTGTCTTGAAAAAGTTTCTTCAAAATAGACCTAAATACTAGTAAATAGAGGTATATAGAGGAACTACTTAACCATGTCCACTTCTCCTCCAAGTCACCATGCACATGTAGAATACATAATTCAAAGTTGTGACTGACCCGAATTTACTATAGATATCTTGGTTTTTAAATTAGAGGAATCAAGTTGTGTATTTCTCATGCACTGGTTAAAATTAAAACAGGAAGTCATGCTGATACATGAAGTGAATGGGATACAGAGTTACTCTGTGATTTAATACGTTGCCCTAAGTATTTTAGATGTATAACTCTATAGAAATTTTAGTTCTTTACTGCCATGAAGCAGTGACTTTCTTAAGTGATGTATCTTCAATAATTCTACAATATTTTGATTCATAAAAGTTGAGTAGGCTGGAAGGGGCTTAAAAAATGCATTTTAGTAGACTTTTTGACAGATGTGATTTAAAAGCTTAGAGAAAGCAATGCACCTGTCACTTTTAATTGCAGAAAGCTTTCCATCTATTAACCTTATTTTGCCAGAGCCTTCTAATGAAAAGGTTCCAGTATCTAATTTAATTTCATTTTTTTGAGTTTGCCAGAAGAGCAATTACATTTTAAAACTTCCAACTATGAAGCTGTGCTTCAGAAAGTAGTCTCTTCATCTTATATACCATTAAGTTTCATCATATGCTTGTCATACCTTAGGAACATCTTTATATCCTTGAAGAAATGTGGCAGTGAAATGCAGTCTTTGCCTGTATTGTCTGTAGCACTAGGTAGGGTTTACAAATACAAATGTTTGTGTGATTGGGTTATTCTTAACCATTATTAGATTTCATCTCTGTGGAGCTATGAGTACATCTGTGTCTGGCAAGTTTGTGTTATCACCAGTGCATATGGGGACCTTGTGTCAGTCTTCCAGCAAAGATATATAGCCTTGTGTAGAAGCAGGATTGGATATGCTTGTATTTCAGCCTCTAAATCAATTTCTGGGACCTTTGCTACAGATGTTGGAAGCTGAAGGTCTGTAAAACAGTATACTGTAATATGAACTGCAACTGCATGAGAAGGAATTAGCCATATGGCAATAGATAGCAAGTGCAATAGAGCCCGTGGAGAAGCAAATCCTCACACCTTCTCAGCTCTCTGTGTAAATATTGTTTAAATTCAATCACCTCAGAGCTCTGAGCTGGTCCTGTACTCAGAGGTGATCTATTCTTACTCAGCTAAAACAGTGAGTACAGATTCATGAACTTGCCCTTCCAAGATACATTGTCCTAGGATTTTTGTGCTGGTGAAACTTACTTAAATCCTTACAAGTATGAATGGACTTAGACTGCTTTAGCAGGAAGCCTGGCTGTGTAATGCTGAGATGTTGTTCCCTTTAGTGACTATTTTTCATGTGAGTGCAATGTCATGTGATGATATATTTAGGCTTATTTCTTAAATACCAATGTTTTGTTTGTTGGTTTTTTACATTTACCCTTTAACCAAAATGCAATCATCATTAAATGTTTTGTGGTACATTTCAGAATTAGTCCTCAAGCAATAGGGAAACTTGTTTGTTTGTTTGAATAAATTTAATAGCTCTTTCTTCTCATTACCACAACTGTGTCCTCAGTCTCAGTAACTCAAGAGGTTGCTTTGATCTCTCTGTCCTCTGTTTATTCATCACAAGTGTATAATAGCTTGTGAATGGAGACATCAGTGTCACCCTTATTCACCCTAGGTATGCTGCTCTCATTTGATTGAAATTACATAACTGATATCCATCCCATCCAACTGTCTTTGTGCCCCCAAATTGCAAAACAAAACACACACCTGCCCTCCAAATTAAGAAAAAATGCCTCATACAACAAAAGAACAACTCCCCTCTCTCCACCACACATAATCTTTTTTTCCTAATTACTAGGGCTTCTCAGTAGGATTTTCTGGATATTTACTTGTACAAAATCTCCATCAGCTACGTAGAAGAGTCTGGAAAATGGTTGAAGGGAAAGAATTTTGCATGGAAGCAGTTTGGAGAAAAGACTTGAAACCCTGCAGATAGAGGAAAAAGTCTGAAGGAAGGAGTGGATATGAGTTTTGAAAGTGCAATTAAGAGCAGCCCCTTTTTGATGGTGTCAGTGGAAAAGGACAGTCCTGGAACAGAAAATCTGAGCTCAAAAACATGTCTGAATGAAAATTATCACTAGTGCAAGCAGCTGAACTTTTTTATAACTTTGAGAGGAAAAAAAGGATAGATGTGGTAGAAGTAGAAATACAATTTAAGCTTTTCTTTAAATAATACTAAATTCAGCTTTGCATGGATTATTTTATAGATGAATTTTCCTAAAACATTTAAATGTAATTTATGTACTGCTATTGTGGCAATAGCATCCAGCCAAAGTTGTAATGTGCATTGGAGTTTTGCACAGGCTTACACTTGGAGCACTTTGATTCAGTTCTTTATCCTAGGTTGTTCTTTTCATTTTGCTATTGGTGAAGAAATTGGTTGTGATCAGCTCATTTTGGAATTAACCAGTTTCCCTTTCTTTGCTTATGTGCATTTTTACAATTTTTACAAGGGTTTCCATTTCTAAATGCCCCCTGTGTTCAGCTAGGGTACACTGTTCTTGTACAGACCAATTGTATTGCCTCTTCTGTATTCTCAGCTCCTTTAGAATAGTAAACTGTTTCTTGAAATTCTGATTGTTTGCATGGCACTGAGAAGAGAGAGACTGTGGTGAAAGGAATTTGGAGGAGTAGCTGGAACAGCTGCATAAAGGAAAGGCAAGCTCAAGAACAAAAGGAAGCTTGGAGCCCTTGAACAGAATCTCGAGACCCCGGTTTTCTGCGATGCTCAGCTAGAATATTAAAGTCATTTAATTATTGTCAGTGAGAAGTTTTACTTCCAGAATACTTGAAAATTCATATCAGTATTTGCCCTAAAGTTTCCCAACAGTTTCTTTTCCTTCTTCTCCTAAGTGCTTTAAATTGACTTTCATTAACCAGCACATAAACACCACCAGATAAATAGAATAAACAAAAAATCTGGTCTGGAAAATTATCCAGTTATTTAAATAATTCAGGTTGTTCTTACTGTTTTGCACCTTAGTATCAGTGGAGTACAATATGAATACACATGTTTTTATCATCCTTTCTGTGATTGGTTTACTCATACAACAGCTTAAAGTCCTAGTTCTTTGGGCCAGAAAGACAATGGCATGAGGCACTCTACAAACAGAGTAAAAAACACCCAACCAACCAGCACCCCATAAAAAACCCAAAAATGATTCTGTGAAAAGTATTGCTGCACAAGAAATGACAGATGGGTATAAGCAGATGGGTGAAGCCCAGGAAAACAATGATATAATATTGCTCATATTGATAAGCAGTAATTATGATGGTAGCTTAGCTGTTGTCAATTTTTTTAATCATCTATGGTAATCCTTTTATAATCTGCTTTGGTTTCTTTTGCCATTCTTAGCGTACTTTTGACACTGAGAGGCAAAAACCTCAAAGCCTGAAGCACCAGTGCTTCACATGCATTATGTTTCTGCACACGTATTATATAAAGCTAAGACTGTACAATGAATCTGTCTTGTTAAGCAATCAGCGTGTTTCAAGAGACGATCCCCAAATTACATCATTTGACTCAAGTGAAGGAAGACTGACTACAGTGCAATTCAGCTTTAATGATCTGCAAGATCATTTCTAGTTTACTCTCCAAATTTTGCCTGTCCCTTGACAAACTGTTCAAGCTTAGTTTTACTGTTAGGAAACACTTGGAGTACTTGGCTTATTATTGGGCTAACAGTTTGGAGCTATACTTGATGAGAAATGTCTGCTACCAGTGGTGCAATTATTACGTGTCTGTATTGGAACAGCAGGTATGCATAATGGCGCTGGATCAGGAACTCTCTCTACTCTGTTTTGAACAAAGAAAGAAATTGCCACAGTTTGCTGAGTGATATTTCAGAAGAGAATATACAGGGTTATAGACTGCAGTAAAACTAGACAAACATATCAGACAACCTTTCAGTCAGTTCCTAAAAGTGCTTATGGTTTCAATGCTAAAGCAGGTGAAATAATATTAAATATTAAAGTTGACAGCTGCAAACTCCTGCTAAAAATGTTTTGTTAGAGAGAAAAGTAGCAACAGATTTTTCAGATACTGTTGAAGAGTTCTTTTGGAAAATTAAGTAAGTATGCCATCTCATCTATTCTTAATGTGAGCGGATCCCCCAACCAAGCCAAATGGATGTTTCAGCCATGCATATGTTGAGTGTGTAACGTACCAGAAGAAGTGGAAGTTACCTGGCAGTATCTTGCTTTATCCTTTTTAAGTTCTTAACTTGTAGTGCATTTTCAAGTCTAACAAGTGTAATAATTGATTAAAAATTAATCACCACATAGCCTATCCAGAAACGGATGGAATTAAAATAGCAGAATTTTCACTCTTTCCTTACAAAAAAATATTCTTTTGTGGCCTTGTTTGAAGTAATAACACATAAAGGTTAAAGCTATTTTCTATTTTGCCTTCAAGACCAACATGGTTAAATAAAAAGGAAGGGAAAATGCATGAACAAAACCCATATATGCTTTACAAGTTGTTGGCTGGACTACATTATGATTTTTTAAACATTAAATGCAAGCAATACGTATGGTCAAAAGTCATCTCCCACTCTGCAAACTCCAAGCTGGGTTGTAGGTCAATGATACCCGTGCACTTCACAGCTGTGCTGTTATCTTCAGGCATTGTTAGGGGAACGGTATTGCTATTAGAAACTAATAGCAAGCAGCAGTCAGTAAATGTCGTTCAATACCTTCCTTCATCTTGACCAGTTTGAGACACTTTAGGGATAAAGACTTAGCGAGTTTTTCTTTGTGGGAGGAGTGGGGTGATCTTAAGAACTTCAAGTTTTTCTTTCAAGGATCTTCTAACAAAAGGATTACATTGAAGCCAAATTTGAAGTAGTCTTGCAATTCTCTCTCTTTGAAATTGTGGGTGGTCCTTTCCTCTTTAGGAGCTACAACGTATAATTATTTCTTTTTTTTTTTTTTTTTTTTTTTGGTAGTCCTAAGCAAAAGAGAATTACATATTAATTTAATGGAACTGACTAACAAAGGCTGCTTTCCTTTCAAAAATTATTTCTGAGACTCCACTAAAATACGTGTGTGGTCCTAATACTATTTTATTTCACAATTAGCATTTGCTACACTATGACACTCTAGCACAATAAAGAATAAATGGTGAGTCATCTTAAGCAATTATTTTCAAATGGTACCAGAGTACACAAATTGATTTAAGTGCAGTTTTGGAGACACTGTAGAGTAGAATTGATTTTGCAGCCCATGGATTAAATTTTATGCCAAGACTGAGACTGGAGAGTTTGACTTATTCCAAACCCAAAATGTAATAATTTTAAAAAGTAAGAAGGCCTAGTGCTTGCACTGTATGCTATTGTAATTCTGGATAAATTACCAATTACTGATACCTGAAATTATAAACAAATCGACATCATATTATAATGGATGTGAGGAGTCTGGCTGTTTCCTAGCAAAAAGAGATTAGCATTAATTGTCACCATTCAAAGTTTTGATGTCACATATGAAATTTTAAAGTTGAAGATACTCTGAAGATTACGAGGCTACCAGTACTTCTGTTATGTAGTGTGGTAGTTTTTCTCTTTTGCTGTTTATGTTCTATACTGTATGTAGGAATGATCTCCACCTCTGATTTAAAAAATGAATCAATAAAATGGATAAAAATATGTGCTGCTGAAATAATGCAAATAATAATATACCAAAAGGTATGATAAGTAGATTTTGTTTCAATTACAGATTTGTAAATGGGTAGCATTTTA
>JAVHNF010009835.1:0-22603 GCA_034783455.1 Micropsitta finschii | reverse complement strand
TTGGGTGGAATGGTTTAGTGTGAGGTGTCCCTGCCCTTGGCAGGGGAGTTGGAACTAGATGATCTTAAGGTCCTTTCTTCCCCTTACTATTCTATGACTCTATGACAAGCAATGGAAGGATAAATGCAGCAGCATGGGAGCCTCTATGAATTGTGGGTGACATTCTCCTGTTCACAGGAATTGCCTGGACAAAGTATTAAAAATGACTGGGGTTTTTTTAAACAGACATATTTAAAAGTTGATCTTTCAGTTACCTAAAGCTGCTTTGCTAATTTTCTCTGTGCTACTCAACCTGGTAGGTACTGTTGGAAGAAACAAATGACATTTCTTCCATCAGTACTCTTTTAAGAATGCTTTGAAGCCCATTCTACTCCTCCCTCAGTATTTGGCAACTGCTGCCTCTTCATGTGAAAAACTAATATGGAAAAAACATAGCTCAGACAGGAGTATGTTCACTCTTAAAAACTGAGGTTTTTTTAGCCAGAGGAAGCAATGCCTGGGATAGTTCAACATCCATACTGCTGGAAGACAGAAACTAAGAGAAATCTAACAACATACAATCTACATTTTAGGTAAGTACATTTAAAACATATAATGGGCAAACTGCAGTCGAAGGGTTATTCTCTCACTCATCTATTCATGACAATTGCCAGGACAAATATCCAAAGGAAAATATCGTGAGTTTCAAACAGGTCTAATTGTTTTCATTGGAGAAGAATAGATTAGTGAGAGTTCACTGTCTAATTGTACTTTAACTCACCTCTTATCTTGAGGAATATATAAACCCTCTGCTGGTTCTGAAAAAAAGCAAGTTTAAGTTTGCTAAATAAAACCATTATATTCAGACTTCTATTCTTCTAATTCAGATGCAAAACTGGAAGTGTCTTACTAAAAATTTAGTAATATAAAATCAACCTGAAGAGAGATCGAGTTTGTTAGGTCATCTCATATAAACTTCTTAACACAAACCTATTAGACAAACCCACCTGCTACTGTTTACAGGTATAATGCCAGGTCTAATAGTGGGTCATCACTATTAGATTATTAGACTATTAATCATCCTATATTCCAACACCAGAAATAAATAGGAAGTAAAATAAAACTGACCAGGAATGAAAGAAACAACTATTAGAAGATAAATGCTCCTCCATCACTAGAGCCCCCAAATGCCTTGTCCAAATACTTTAATGATATTGTTAATGATATTATCACCACAGTGGTGAAATACAGACTGGAGAAGTGGACAATACTGTGCTTGGAAGATTGGCTGAATTGCCAGGCTCAAAAGTTTGTGACTTGTGCTGCAGTGTCCAGCTGGCAGCTGGTGACCTGTGGCATCTTCAGGGGACAACACTAAGACCAATGATGTTTAATGTCTTTATTAATGACCTGGATTATGGCATGGAGTATACACTCAAGAAGCTCACATACTACAGCAATCTGGGAGGTATAGATGACAGTGAGGTGGCAGGGATGCTAACCAGAAGGACCTTGGCAGAATGCAGAAATGAACTTGAAGCAACTGCATAAAGTTCAGCAAAGTCAAAAGAGTGCAAAATCCTGCAATATGGACAGAATAATCCCAAGAAACAATACAGGCTGGGCATGAACTGACCAGGAAGCAGCACTGCAGAAAAGGACATGGGAGTTGTGATGGGCAAGTTCATCATGAGCCAGTAGAATGCCCTTGCAGCGAAGGTTTATCACATGATGGCCTGTGTTAGCAGGAATTGCCAGCAGACTAAATGATACAGTTACTCCACTTTACTTTGCACTTTTTAGCCCACCTTAGGAAAACTGTGTCCAGTTTTGGTCCTCCAAGTTCAAGAGGAACATTGAAAAATTGGAGAGGGTCAATCAGAGGGCCACGAAGATCTTTAGAGGGTCTGAAAGCTTCTCATGTATAAAGGGGAATTGCAACTACCAAAAAAAGGCTTATCTCAAATACACAGTCAAATTGTGTCCACTGTGTAACAACTGGTAGTGGGAACTGGGAGAGATACATCTGTTCATTTATGAATTCTGTCTGGCTTCAGAGATAGAGTCTAGCATACAGCAAGAAATTCAGGAAGAATTAGCATGGAATGGTTGTCTTGTGTTTGCCCACTATGAATTCTATTGTCAGTAGCTTTGCTTTCTCTCATTTCTCTTTTTTTGCTTTGCTCATCTTGAGAGAGCTTCTCTCTCAAGATGAGCTGACGACGGCAGAAGGAAGTACCTGGATATGCCACCTTTTCCTTCATACTGTCATCCTTTGTGCAAATGAGGGAAGGAGAAGACAAAAAAAAAGTCAGCACCACTTTCAGGTACTTAGCATTGCATTAAAAACCCAAAAAATCACACAAAGCACATCAGTCCAACACAAGGCTGAAAAGCAGAACCTGCATCATTTGTTTCCAGGAAAAGCCTGAAGTCATCTGGCAGTGTGTTGATATTGCTTTAAAAATATTTATTCTTAGCTTCTAGCTAAGATAAATGAATGGCAACTATACAACAATTAAAAACACAAGCAAGAGAAATTGAGGGAGAAGGAAGGTTATTTTTACCAGTAAATGCTTTCTTATGTGACAGTATTTTACACTTATTAGCAAGCAGTGCCTTTGATGCAGTACATGATGAAGTACAATAATCAATTTTCTCTTTGTTGTCACTTAAGTTGTAAGCAAAACTTCTTTTGTTTAAAAATCAAGTGTTCTGTTTCATACCACAATTCCACTGGCAAGCTCAGCTCTGTATGAGGGGAATGCTTCTAGTTACTTCAGCTCTAATGCTTCAGCTCAGTGGAAATCAAGCTGCTTATGCTTATAGTGGTTGGCTCATGCCAAGGTTCCAGTTTCTTTTCTGAAATCCCTGGGAAAAGGCAGGGCTGCCTCCTCCCCTGATACTCTGAAGTTTCTCATTTTGCTCCTTCAGCCTCAAAGCTATGAGCATCTTCCCTGAGAGCTGCTTTGAATTCCTATTCCAGTCTAAACACAAAGTTTTCTGGTGTCACCAAAAAATAGGTGATGTACAAAGGAAGCAGCTATGAGGTCTGTGCCAGTCCCTCCTACCCAGAAACTTAGAATTTATGAGCCTTGGAACTAGATGATCTTAAGGTCTTTTCCAACCCTAATTATTCTATGATTCTATGATATAGAAACCAACTTTCAGTGAACTGTGGGGACTGTTTATGGCACTGGATATTTTTGTGTATGATTCTGAAGTGATTTGTGAACACAAGATTTTTTTTGGCATTTGGTAGCTGTAAGAGCTAAAGCTAGTACCAGAGTGAAAATGGCACTGTAAAGGGAATTACCATGGCACCAACTGTCATTTATTCTGGTTGAACTGCTTGTAGTGTTTGGTGGAGTTGGTGGCACTTTGGCTGCCAAAGGAGTTCTTTCACAGTGATTCTGTGTTTTTGCTTTTTAGCAACAGATGAGATTCCTGACAGCTGCATATGGCCACCATTGCTGCACTTCAGAAGGGGTAAAGGTGCAATGAAGTAAGGTCATGCTACTAGCTCTTCACTAGTAACCAACACAGTGTTTTGTTCAACATAATAGTTGCGAAGACTTTAGGAATCGAGATGGTGTTATTGGAATTCACTGCAGTTCTTACAGAACAGGTAAACTCTAGGACCGGGAAACACTGCCCATAAATTTGCACGTACGGTCTCAATCCAGAGATCCATGGTCTTGTTGAGTTTTAGGTTAACATCCAAAACAAATGTTAACAGCAACTTGTGCAGAACTGTAAAAGGAGGTAAGACCCAAAAGAAAACAAACATAAACCAGACAGTCTGACAGCTTCACCGGAACAGCCACATTTCCTTGCCAACTTTACACAGTGCTAATCCTGAACGGCAGGTGAGACCTTTTGGCCCTCTGAGCAAGCAAGAGGCTGTACCAACGCTAGAACCTACAAGGAAGCCAAAACACTGAGTTACAGCCTTCGTTCTTTTTGAGAGTAGGAGTAAATCACATCACGCAGTTGGCGATGGTCATTATTTTGTCTGCTTTGTCACGTAATTTGTGAAAACTAAGCTGAAAATGGACACAGTTTATTACTGACGCTTGCTAGTGGCAATGGTGGTTAGCAAACCTCTTTAGGAGAGGGGAGGTTCGTGAGGTGCGAGCAGTTACCCCCGGGGCTCACCTGGGCTGCCCGGACACGACTTTATACCGCAGCTCTCCACACACACGCAGTTGATCTCTTTGACGGAGAAGGCCCGACTCCTGTGAGGGGAGCTTCGGCGGCGGCCTCGCTTCCCGCCACGGAGGCTCGAACACCGCGGCCGCAGCCGTTCGAGGCGGGCTCGGACTCGCCCCTCAGCGGCGCCGCTGGGGCCAGGAGCCGTTCCCGCCACGCCTCCTGCGCTGAGGGGCAGAAGGGGGCGCCGCGGAGAGCAGCGCTGCCGCCCGCGGCGGGCGGGGTTACGCAACACTTACGGGGCCGACCCCGCCAGCGTGAAACGGCGTCTTTCGTCCGCTCCCCTCTCGCCTGGCCTCCCTGGGACTCGGTCCCGGCCGCGTTGGGAACGTGGGTTCCCTTCCCCACAGACAGTTCCAGAGGGGGCTCAGCCCTGTGCCTTGTCCTTGTCCTCCTCTGGGAGCCCCCTCGCAGCGCCGTCCGGCGGGCACCGTCCCGACTGCCCCGTCCGTCGCTGACGGGAGGGCAGCACTGTTCCTCGCCGTGCGCGGCTCTGCAGGATCGGCGTGCTGAGGAGGGACGAACCCCCTCCGCCCCAAACATTCCTGGTACGGAGCGCTCGCTATTCTGACAGGGACAGGGCCAGCTCCCGCCTCAGCTACAGCCACCGGGACTAAGGGCGGGAGCAGCCAGGGTAGCGGGACAAGCGCCCGCCTGGTGGCATCCCGTGCGGCCCGGACCCTGCTCGTCGGGGCAGCGCTGACGGGACCAGCCCTGGCCGCAGGGAGCGACGGGCCCAGCGCCCCCGGGGAGGATCGGGCGGCGGCGCGCCGGGGTGCCCGCCCGCCACGGAGTGGAAACGGGCGGGGAAAAGCTGCTCCCGTGCTCCCTCCCTCGCCTCGCACACGCTCACACCTCTGCCTCCGCGGGCGGCGAGGGGCACTTTTGGGAATTACTCTCTCCACACCCAGCCCGTCTGACATCACTTCTGCAGCAGGCCGCGCGGGAGCCGCTGCCGCCAGACGGTCGCAGCCCGCGCGGAACGCTGCCCGCGGGCCCCGTGAGTAGCCGCGGCCGAGCAGGGGGCTGAGGGCCGGGGCCGGTGCTGGGGTGGCCGATGCTAGCCGGGGGAGGGGGAACCTGAAAAAAACCCTGACAAAACAACGGGGTAAAAATGAAACCCGAGGGGTTTGTTTGCTGCGAGACAAACTTCACCTCGGCACGGCTGCGGGCGCCCGGCCGAGCCGTCTCTTGGGGCCGGCGGCCGCTCGGGCGGCGGCCGGGAGCGCTGCGCTCGCCGCGGGCAGCCCGCTTGGCACCGGAGAGCGGGACAGGGGGGAACGACCGGGCTGCGAAGAGAGTAGGTGGCCCGGGGGGGTACGGGAGGCGGTGGAAAGTTCGCCGTGTGCGCGGGATGGTTCCATGAGGGGCTCAGAGAGGGGCTCAGACGCCGCCGCTGTTGTTGAGTGTTTTTGGCCGCTCACCCCCCTCTAGTGGAAGGAAAAAAACTTGGACATAATTCAGTGCAGATCTCGCTTTATGAAGTTTTTGCCAGCATTAAACGTTTTTCCACTTGAGTCAAACTGCAGTTCTAATAAGCCAGGCTCTACCTCACTAGTGGGGCTTTTCTGTGTGTAATGTCCAATTCCCACTCGAGAGGTTACATGCCAGGTACGAGGCGGGCTGCCTTCAGTAATTCTCCTGCAATACTGAGTGTTGGATTTTAGAGCGTAGCTCCTTGTTTGGACATCTTTAGGAGAAGCAGTGCAACGCTGCCCTTGCCTTGGCAGATGTGCTCATGGCTTACTCCGACTCCAAATGCTGTCTCCAAGAAACCTTCAGTTTGGCCTCTCCATTAATTTCTTGGCAGAAATACTTTGTTCACGTGGTTCAGAAAGGTGTTGGGTTTTTTTTTTCCCCAGCCTCTGGGAGTAGTATGTAAATGATCAGTAGTTATTGCAGTTGAGCATGTTAGAAGAATCTTCTGACTTGATACAGAGCTGTGAAGAATTCCACTGAATAGCTGTAAAATACACGCTAGATTTAAGCAGTTTTCTTTAGGAACTTTGGAAGTAAACAGCCAACCAGGTTGGCTGATCTCCATTGGAAAAGTAGCACTTTTTCTTCCTTACTTTCAGACTCCGTACGTACAATGCTGGTATGTTAACTATGTAAAACAAGCCCTCTTGCCTGTCTGAGCAGATGATTTTTTTTTTCTTGTCAGATAAAATAATCTGTAATGGCTTTCCCATCCAGACCTGCTCTCTGTGCTGCTTTTGAAGGCTTTGCCATCCAGGCAGGTAGGGTGGTTCAGGGGAAGAACTGTGGGGCTGGGCTGCTGGAGTTAAGATAGCAGCTGCTGCAGACATGGGCAGACAGGAACCCACAGAAATGGTGGGGCAGTGCTGGGCTAAGGTGCAGTGAGGGGAGGAAAGTGAATTGCAGTTTACTGTAGAGCCCAGCTATGGTTTTTGTAAGAGTGTGTGACAAAGTAGATACCATGCTAAGGAATGCAGCTGGGGTTTAGGTACTTACCACAGTGGGTGAAATCAAAGTGGGAGTGGAAATAAAGGTACATGGAAAACGTGTTCATCAGAAGCTGATGTGAATTTATGCAGTGTAAGATGTAAGGACTTGACCTTTGCTTCAAAGACATTGGGAGAAAGAAATCCTGCTATACTCTGCATTCCCTTGTGAGCTTATAGAATGAAATTGGAGAATAGACCATTGGGATACCTGGGGGAAGAGTCATCTTCCATGCTGAATAAAGATGTGTACAGATTTTATCATGTCAGCTGCATGGCTGACATGGATGTTACCAGATCGTCTGTCTGCCCAGCAAGGAAAGCTGGAATTTCTCTGCTGGTAGCCATCAACATTAACTCCAGGTGAAACGCAGTAATACCACAGCTCTTAAGAGGTCATAAGTTTCTTGTTAGTGTGCTCATTTGGGAAGGAAAACAGTCTGTTAATATAATTCGAAATAAAACTAACATACTGTCAGTAGACAAGACACTACTGGTGGTGTGTTCTTTATTTGTGGTCTCTGGAAACACTTCTATCATAAGTGCCCAGCTAGCGTTGATTATGCTGTGGATCTGCCAGCAAGAAAAACCAGTGTATTCCATTTGCTTGCACAGATTTAAAACCTTGCTAGTAAAGAAGGTTGTTCAACAGATTGAGCAGGTCAAGACTGAAGGCTGCTACAGTGTCATTCTCTTACACACAGGTTGTGTCTCAACTCTTGGATGCTGTAGTTACTGTTTCTGGCCAAAACTGATTAAAAGAAATTAACATTTTTTCCTTCATCTTGTGCCAGCTTCAGTTACCACACTCTTCACCCCTTGATTTGTTAGTATCTCTTGCTTCACAGTTGTCTCGTACCTTTCTCTTGTTTCCATTTTGATGGCTTTTATTTTGTTTTCTTGTTTGTCTCAAGGTTGTTTTCCATCTTGATTTTGACATTCATAGAGTAATTAGAAGAATGTTGTACTGATACGGATATTTAGAGAAGCAAGACCTTCCTCCACTTTACTAAGTATATTATTTGTGGTCTGTCTCCTTTCATAATGCCGTTTCCCTGTCCATTTGAAAGTGAGTTGGATGTCAGCATAGGGAGACCCTTTTCACCTCAGTATTTTTTGTCTATTTTGGTATTCCACTTACTCTTCATGTTCCATTTGTGTCTTGAGCATCATATAAGACATGACACCACCACATAAATCAGTACAAGAATGTGTTTAATTACAGAGATAAGTAGGACTCTGGAGACAAGATCTTTTCTACTGCTAGCTGGCAGAAGATGTACTTTCCGGGTCTTGCTGCCATTTTCCTGTTGGAGGAAGACCCAGCAGAATGAGGCACTATATTAAACAGGAACTAATAAGAAACGTATTTACTCCAAAGTGTAACACTTTATAAAAAAACCATGAGATCCTTCAGCACAGCCAGATTTGAAAGTAGAAAGGAATGCACAGCTTTTATTGAAATCAGCTTGGTCCCAGAGGGAAAGCAGGGGAAGCATAAGCACAGCACTAAGGAATTCCATTCATGGAGCTGTTCAGTGTTTGTTGAGATTTGTTTGTTTTTCGGATGCTCAAAGCAAACCAGTGATCTCTGTGGTGGGATCTCAGTCTTTGCTGGTTTTTAGAAAGCTTTACTGTTTTAGAAAGAAGGTATTTTTTTAAGGCAGATCTCAGTATGTCAGGTGATGCGCATGACTTCATTAGGAAGATAAGCATCTTCACTTCTAGAAAACAGATCTTGCTGGGTGGGATTCAAGAAAAGCCTCATGGCCTGAATTTATCCATCAAAGGAGTTATTATTTCTTCACTGAATGGGGAAAACTTAATTATGCGTTTTTATTTTACCTATGAAGTTCCATGGGCAGGTTTGATGGTGGTATGTGCATGCCAGGTGAAGCCTCACAATTTGGGTGTGACCTTAAAATACAACCCTCTGGCTGTGTAGAGATGTTCACAGAAGTCTGTAGGTGGGGCAGAAAGTGGACTGACTCAAACACCCCTTAGAGGTGGCTATAGGATATATATTTATGGCTTACTTCACTGATCCTTAAATACTACGCTGCGTTTGGAATTGCACAGGCCACAAACAGCCAAGGTGGGCCGTATGAGCACTACCTCAGGTGTTTAATGCAGGTGTTAAGTGTCCTGAAATACATCAAAATGATGGCCTTCTTCCAGGCAGAAAGTGACCTTCCAGAGTCCCCTGATACCCATGCTGAGGTGCATGTGCTGATGGTGGTCTCTGCAGTCGGTCTGCAGATTCATTTATTCTCAGGCTGACATTCTCAAACCACAGAAGCAACAAACCAGCCACATAACTCAGTCACAGAAACAAACCAACATCTAGAGATGGCCAAAGGAGTCTAATGTATAGCTGAAGTGAGCTGGCTGAGCCTGCCCAGTTATCACAGGCCTTTGCCTGGCACTGTCTCTTAGCTGGTTGACCCAAGCTATAGTGTGACTGCACAGGCAGCCAGACTGGTCAAGATGGAGCGGAGGTGAAGCAGAGTCGGTGCAGGGAGTAGCAGGAGGTGTCTGGGTTCTGTAGCTGTATAGCAGCCAGAGTATACAAGAGCAGTGCAACTGGTGTGCTCAAGTGTGCAATCAAACAAGGGTTAGAAATCCTTCCACCTGAGCTGGTAATGTTTGTGTCGTCACCTTTAAGTTTTACTTTGATTGCACCAGTTGCAGATTCAAATTACATTCTGAAGGTAGCCTGAGTATTAAATCTGGTCACATGCTACAGTATTGCTGTGAAACAAAATAGCAGTAGTTGTGAAAGAGTTCTGCTCTTTTTATTTTAGAGCCAACTATTGTACTGTCAATAGAGATGTATTTTCACACTCCTGATAGATGATGTGTAAACTCTTAAATAACTAAAGCCAAAATTTTCTCAATTCAGAGCTACTCAAAGCCAAAGCAAAACAAGCAGTTTGAAAATCTCACAACAGTGAATGTAACACATTTAATTGCTGGCAATTTCCATAGAGCATCTGCCAAAGTTAAAACAATATCAGCTTTCATTTCTACTGAATTAAACGTGTTGCTTTCAGTCTGCGGACACAGACCTTTTCTGCCTTTGTTTGTTGGTTAATTAGGTGGAACAACATACATCATTCAAGCTGTTCTGTTGTATCTGGAATAATCTCTGGATAAGCAGCTATCTATAGTCAGTAGAGCTCAGGGCCTGAGATTTGCTCTCAGAACTAAATTAATGCCTAGAGTTAGTGCTGCAGGTGTGCTTTTTGTTCTGGGTTGGTTTTTTTTTTTGCTTTTCATTGGATCAGACTGAGGACACATTTAACCTGTCAACCTGATGGAAAGCTCTGGTATTCTGATATTACACTTGGTCTGTCCCTCGCTGCTCCACCGAGGTGTTCAGCGGGGACAGTGTCGACACCAAAATACGGCCACACAGTGACTGAGCAGGGGTGAGTCCAGGCCACACCTCGGTTCAGTTATTTGCTTCTGAAGCAGGTTCCCAGGAGGCTTCTCATAGCTTGAATAGCTCATTGGTACAGCCCATGTCCCTGTCCCAGCGCCATGGTGCAGCTGGCTGATTGCCTGAATGGCAGCTGGGCTGTGCCCGCAGGCTGCAAAGAGCTCAGTGGCTCCTGACCACTGCTCTTGAGCACATGGAGGCAACGGTGGCCCCTTGGTCACCCTCAGGAAAGTGGGACGGGTCTTGCTTACTGTTTGTAGCTCTGTTGCCCACTTGGGCAATGAATCCTCCCTTGAAGCTGGTTGTGTGGCGTCAGTCCCATGCTCACTGCTTGCATTACTCCACTGTACAGATCAACAGTCAGCATTGCTCCCAGCATTACCTGAAGACAAAGGAGAGGATTCAGCAGAGTGCGAAGGGTTTGGGGTGTCATGCAAAAGCATGTTGCATGTTGCAAAGGCATGGAGACCTCAGAGAGACTGTGGGATATCCTTCCCAGGAGTGCAGAGCTGGAGGGACCACTCAGCTCACCAGCTGCCCTGCCAGCATAGGATCACATAATCTCTTTGTGGAGACAGGTCTTTTTTTCCCATGCTATGGTGATTGTAAGGTTGTTCCAGAACCTGGCAAGCTCTGTGAGTTGTTATTTCCATCCTAAATGTGCTCACGCCTGATTTATAGCCATTTATTTTCATCTTTAGGTTAAACAGTTCATTTTCCTTCCATTTGTTTGCCTTGACCTGCAAGCAAATATATCCCCAGTCTGTCTTGATCTTCAAAAATGAACAAGTCGGAACAAGAAGTTCTTGTTGTATTTAGCTTAGGAAAACAAGCTTTTAGTGCTTTTCTACCAGCTTCATTGTTAAGAAGGTTTTAATATATACCACAACTTTGTTCATACTGAAGTGGTATCTGGTGCGCAACTTAAAGCAGACTTGTTGAGAAGAGGATGCACTGAACACCTGACATGTACTTTTTTTCATTTCTAAGTATACAGTTAAGCTTTACCCATATGTACTTCAAGTTACAAACAATTTGTAGCATGTTTTGCAGATGCCTCTGCGAAAGCATTTATGTTTTGTAAGAAATGAGAAACTACAGTATACAAGCAATTCATTCTTTCAAATGACTGCTGGCTTTTCTCAGCCAATGTATGCCCTTTGCGAACTGACCTCTTGAACAGATTGCTTCCATGGGGTAGCTTTCATTAAAGACCAGGTTTTGGCAGAGTTTTCCCAAAGACATGTGAATTCAGCATAAACTGAAGGTGGATGAGCAGACGATGGAGGGCACAATCAATGACTGCGATGGGAATTCGAGATGAAGTGTAACCATTTCAGGTGTTACTTAGTGATAAGGCCCTCCTTACACCACTGTGAGTTGTGCTGGGGTTTAGAAGTAGACATAGAATAGGTTAAAGTTGAGATTATGATGATCTAATGTAAAAGCGCAGTTACGAGAAAAAGTGCTTTAGGGAAAAAGAAGGATATAGAGAAGATTTACTTCTGAGGAAGATGCTGTTTGTGCTGTTAGAGGAGGATAAACTTTCTGCTGAACACACAAACTCCTCTAAAGAGCAGTTTTGAAAACAGAAAGCTTTATTATTCAAATGTACCTGTAGTCAAGGTCTGTCAGCATAGGTAGCTGGCTTCTGTACCTGCTAAATTGTCTTCTCAGCATATAGTGGCTGCTAGATTTCTCTCCCAGGTTTTGCTGGAGTATTTGAATACATCTCTCTTGAGTCTTTTAAGCTTGATTTTCAGGTAAGACGTCACAAGCCTTATTTTTGGCAGGGCATTGTGTTTGTGTTTTCCCATAGGTCCTGCCTGTTCTCTGCTGCTCAGTCTGCCCACAAAGGCTTCATGGCAGAGTGACTTTCCTCTGCAGTGCACACAGAAGGGCCACAGTGAAAGGAGTGGTAGGGCAAGTCTAAACCCAGTCTGAACTTGTTTGCAAATAAATGACTGTCAGGAGTTACAGAAGTGGCATCAATGCTGGCATCCCTAGGTCAAAACCTTATTAAAAGCATTCCTAAGAAATTAGAACCATCAGCCTCCTTGGGTCTCAGTACTCCAGGCATTTTTGCCGCAGTGTTTTTTCTTGGTTTTGTTTGGAAATGTATGGGAATAGCAGGGTTAAAATTTCCCAAACTCTTAAGTTCTGACTTACTAGCATAGATCTACTGAGGACAAGGTGAGAAGGAACAGCAGTCCAGGGAGGATCTGCCAGGCCTAACTGTAAGCATGGTCTGTTCTACTTTTGGTAACTGGGTAGGGTTTCTGAGGAGGAGCTAAGAATTCGTGTTTATGAAACAGATTCAGAAGGAGATGGAAGGGTGCTTCAGAATCCTCTCACACATTGGTGATAGGCCAAGAGCATCCATCAGAGTCCACTGTGGTGCAGGCAGTTCCCCTCAGGACCTGTAGGATGGAAAAACACCCAACTACCATCACAACAAAAGGCTTTGGTAACCCATAGGTGTACATTTAGCTTGATACACACAAAAAGCAGACATCAGAGCTTTGGTTGCAAGGCACAATTCTCTTAAAGAATCTGGATAAAAACTAGGTCATACCTAGTTTTGTTCAAGAGAATCTTGTCAGTTTGTCTCCAAGCCCCAGTCTTTCACTGTCAAAATGCAATAAGCCAAGTGGTTTAATTGTGTTGCTGGGTCTTTACACAGCCTGCTGCAAGGGCACCAGGAAATGTAGACCTGGCAGAATGACCCTACTTTCATTTTCTGCCATGGAGTTACAGAAGCGTAAACATTGTAATTCAAATAGAGTTCCAGAAAATACTGTGAATTAATTTTTGCTGTGTTGATTATTTTCTTTTTTGCCTACATACAGTGATTGTGTGCAGGGAACATTGTTTCATTTCCTTCTTACTTCCTTGCTTTGTGGTGAAGGACTTTGAAAAGCAGCTGGAAGTGTAAGTGACAAGCTCTGTTCCTTCCACATAAAATAGGTGGCACAAAGGGCTGTGGGCTTGAGTGTGCGCTCAGTTAACTGATTGCTTGTAAGCAGAAAGAGCTAATGGTGTCCATGCCATCTAGGGGTTAACAGGACACTTAGCCCTTTTGATTCCAAGTCGCATCAAGCAGGGGCTTGAAATTCTATTTCTTGAAGAACATTGTTCTTCATGCTCAGCTTCAGGCCAGGAAACAACTGGTTGGAAGCCTGTCTGCTGCATGGACTGTTGCACTTCCCTCCCGGGTTGCCATTAGGTATTGTAGAAGTCTAGTCAGAGCCAACCAGCCCTTCTTGGAGGTTTGCTAGCCAGCTAAAGAGATCCCTGGTTGAAGGAGGACACACTGTTTCTGTATTGACTGTTAGCTCTGGAATACTTGAGCATGAAACCAAGCCAAAATTTGAATCTACACCTGAATGCAGAGAACAGGTTGTTGAGGGTCCAGTTCTACAATACATTATATCCCCTGAGAACAGAGAATATGTGAGCATAAATACACAAACTTCCACAACTGTTGGTAGACCTATGTTATTAGTTAACAAATTACACTTGGAAATAAGACTTTAATAAAAGAGAAAACTCATTTTCTGTGTAGTGTGTATACCTGAGAATTCCAACATTAGCAGCTCACTTCATGCACAAGGGAACTATCAATTTCAGGGATTACTGGCAGCAAACCCTTCACATGCTGTTTATAAATACATGTTAGCTTCAAGATTAGCACTCCTGTCCTATGAAGTGTTTAAAGGCAGGTTCCTTAAAGTAAGGCTCCCAAGTCATCATCTAAAATAGAACTAGATTGCTTTAGTTGTATTTTCTTTCCTTTTCCAATATACATTGATGACATGGGTTAAAAATAAGAAAATAAGCTACAAAGATGTGCATATCCTTCCAGACTTCTCCTGGTGTGATAGGATTCTTCTGTAGCTGATATGGAAAGGATCCAAATAGGTGTCACAGCCGAGGTACATGCACAGCATCACACAGGGGTGTGCAGAAACACGGAGGACAACGAGGATGGGCTGCTGGGCTGGGCATCCGTGTTAGGCTGGCCCTGCAGCTCGGGCACATGCCAAGGTTAACCCTGCAGCATAAAAAATGACAGGTCAGCCAAAAATGAGTGGAAATCTTAGATGATGGATCAGTGTGACTACCACAGACTGTGGATAGGGTCAGAGCAACAGTCACCTTGGAGAACACTGACAGGGCCAAATGTAGAAAGAAAGTGTAAGGGTTTGGATATTACCTGTCTCATTCTAAGGAACAGCACTCAGTAAAATGTACCTTGTGACGATGGTGTTCCCAAACTGTTTGATTAATTCATGCAGAAGGAATAATGAAATTGGAGTAAGTTGTTTCAACTGGTATAATTATTTCCTTGGTGTTAAATTTTCTGATTTTCTTATCCTTTATTTAGGCATTAGAGAATTGTTGGAATCCTGAAGGCTTTTGTTAGTTTGGGAGAAACTCCAGTGGCTGAACTTAGTTCACTTTTGGTTCCAGTTCTGAGAATCACAAACAAAAAACAGAGCCCTTCATATCTGGTAAAGGGAAAAAAGAAAAAGTTAACAGTATCACTCTGTTCCTTATAAGCCAGCGAATTTGGAATTTTGTGCAAGTTTAGAGATGTTAGTACAGGCAAAACATGGCCCAACTCCTGAATTCTCTGTCATGAGACACTGTGAGATGTGGCACAAGAAAGCTGAGCAAAACAAAGTGGTTATCATGTAAATCCAAACATCTTATGATGCATCACAAGATCACAGACTTCTCATGCCACCAGGATACAAGCTTTTTCTTCTAACTTCATGTATAGTCTTAATTGCAGCACTGAGGGGCAGAGGAATTGATGATTAAGAAGGCTGTGCTTTGATTCAGTTTTACACCAGTGACTTCAAGAAAGTTCAGCTGAATGGAATTATTACTGATGCCCCAAAGACCTGCTGGTCTAGTTGCAAGGAAGAGTCTCAGTGCGGAGAGCTGCGGGTATGGTAACTTGTTCAGCAGGATCCTCTACCCCTTCTGTTGGGTGTGTCTTCATCACACAAGGTGTGGGTGAGAGCAGCCTGCACAGCTCCAGCCCTGGTCTGCACAGAGCAGGAGCTGCTGTGTGTTCGTGCCCTGTTTTTGGAGTATAAACCATGATTGTCCGCACTGAGATGTTTTTCACACATGGACTCGGCTGAAGATGATACAAAAACCTGACTTGATCATAGGAGGTGAGGGCAGCAGACGATGTAGGATAGGCTTTAGCCTTCTCAATGCAAATGAGCACAGGATAAACACACTGCACTACGTACAAGTTTCTCTGGTTGCAAAAATCAAACATGAGAAATAGCCTGGCAGCAAAGCGTAACTGCATGGGAAGAAATGAAAGCCTGAGCTGTGGAGATGACAGCTGGACTGGAAAGTAGTGATGAGCCTTCTGCTAAGAACCGTCAAAGACAGAGTTTTCCTCTTCGCTTGCTTGCTATACTAAACAGCAGAAAAAAATCGATTTGGCATGTCTCTTCTTACTGGTGGACATTAAAGATAAACTTTATCTTAGAGTAAGTTGAGGCTTTTTTTATAGAGGGGTGTGGAGTTTGGCATAGGGAGGCAGTACAGATTTGTAACCTATTTTGTTTACTACAGTTCAGGAATGTTGGGAGCCTGAACTGGGTACTGTTTGTTCTGTGCAGTTCTGCCATTGTCATACTGATTTATCTTGCCAAGAGGCAGTTGCCTTTGCACGTCTAGAAGATCATAGCAAAGACCCTTCATAGCCACCCCTTGTACAGCACATCAGGCTCTCATAATCAACGTGTAAATTACTGCTTCCAATAGTTTGCATTATTGAAGCTATTAAAGATAAGTGTGACTGCTGCGCTTTGGTTCTCTGCAAAATAAGGTAGCACTGGAGTATTACCCAGAAACAATTCTTCTGCACTAACTGAAAAAATCTTTGTTGTTAATGTAATTGGCCCTTCTGTTTTCAATGTGTTTTGTTTAAGTGTTCTCCAGCGTAATGGCATTTGTGGGAAACCTTATTACCACAGCAAATCTGGATGTGTTCAGTAGGATTCTCATAACTTACTCTTCCTGGTTTCAGTGGCAGTCTGCACTTGTAACTCAGCTGTACCTGTGCGTTTCTGCCTCACAACATACTTTGTGAAGTGGTATTAAATGCTGAGGCCTGCAAATGAAGCATCGTGTTGTCATCCAACGTTATTCTTACTTTAACCCCCAAATCTGGTTTTGATGTCACATGTGATGAGCTGAGTCAGATTTTTTGTTCTCTTTTGTCAGAGTTTTGCTGGATATTACTAGAGGGAGGTTCCTGAAACAATTACAGATGGATAGGAGGGCACAGATGGAAGGGGCCTCAGGAGGTCCCTCATCTGAGCTCCTGCCCCACGTGTTCCTTCAGAATGCTCTGAGCCTTGTGTCAGTCAAGTTATGAAGATGTCCAAGAATGGAGATCCCACAGCCTAAAGGCAGTGAACTTAAAAATCATAAATCCCTTGGCTTGAGAGCATGGTGCTATCAGTGACTATTACTGCAAATGATAGAAAGTAGAAAATTACTCTGCCCAGGAAGCTTGTTTTGATCCATTCGAATACTCTTACCAGATAAAAAGACTAAAAGAGAAGAATTGAACAATGGTTCATTTAAGAGCAAAAGTCCTGTAAGGGCAAGAAGCCTTTTCGTAGCAGCATGTATTAACACTGATAACAGGGCTGTGCTTCCAAGGGCTGCAAAACAACAATGGAAAAGTACTACAGCATCCCTGATCATATCGCACGTTGATACCAAAGCTTTGCTTGAAGAGTTTGACCATGTCTGTGCATCTTCTTAATACAGTTTGCAGATTCTTGTTCAGTGCGGTAGTACAAAGTACTAGATTCCTTGATGTGATTTTAAAATGCATCTTCTCTTCTTATGAACAACCCCTTTTAAGCAATGCTTTCTTGTGGCTGCACAAATTAAATATAAGAGATGATAGGATTTTAATCACACGTAAATTACTGATTGCTCCACTGAGCAGAATTAGTTTAGCCAGGTTAGATGGCTGTGCTGGCTTCTTTGTTCTTACAGGTACTCTTGTTTGGAAACCATGAGGCAAAGCCACTGCCTGGTGCTGTGCTGTTGGTGTGGCAACCCCTGCTTCTGCTTGGGGTTTAGGTACTGAAAAAGAGCTAGGAACAATCATGAACCTGAAGAGAGGCCTTGAGAAGCAGTTTGTGATGAATAAGAAGTAGAGTACCACAGTGAGTATGCAGAATAGAATGTTACCAAAGTGTTTGGTTAGTAATAAATTATGAAAGTAAGAATTCTGAATGTTAATGCAAAGAGTGTTCTCAGAAGTTCTCAAGGTGAAGATATAAGTATATCCATCCTTGTTCATGGAGAGAAGGAAGGAGCTGCCTGCTGCTGGATGGGTACCCAGGCAGGCTGTCCTCAGGGGATCTGGGAAGGAATTGCTTCTTGCTGGAGAAGTAGAAGGATCTTGAGTCTCCAAAACAAACTTAAATTCCATCATTATCTGCAGTGGAGGAGAACTGGTTGCTAACAGGCCCCCCTCAGTGATTAAGTCCAGAATTTCTGCCTCGAGTGGGAAGCAGATACTGTGGTAGTAGCTTCCATGCCGTTGCTGGCTGCATCTTGGAAGTAGGGTGCTGTTTTTTGTGTCCTGGGCACAGACTACACAGAGTTTGGCTGGAAGACCCTGCTCCCCTCATTACTCCATTCACAGGCTGTGAAAAGCCAGAGTCTCTCTCTTGGTCTCTATGGGAAGAGGAAACTGGTAGTAGTGATTATAGCCCAAAGATCTTTCTGTGCCCCTCTGGGATCCCTCCTCAGGCCTGACAGATTGGGTGACAAGTTCTTGTCTTTTCCTGGTATTAATTACTTGGAATTGATCTGTCTCCTTCCTTTCCCTCAGTGTCCTTAATTCTCATAACTGTGCATACCTGTTGTAGCACTGTGTGCACAGAAGTTGTAGCAGCTCGTGAACGAGCCATTGCCAGTGGGTCAGGAGGAAGTACCTAACAACAGCTGTTACGGAGGTTCTTCAGAACAGAAACATCAAACTATTCTTATTGTCCTTGATCTTGTAAAGACAAAACAGAAAGCTCTTTCATTCAGTCTTTGCTTTATTTGGGTAAAACATAAATGTCCTCTCCTCATCATTCATATGTATTTACCTGTCCTGTCAGAAACACTTCTGTTTATGGCTGAAAGCAGTAAACAAAAGCATCCACTTGATTGAAGATGAAGTGAACAGTTCTGTGCTGGCAAGTCTTGACTTCCATTGGTTTTCGTTAGGTTACATTTTTCTGTCTCTCTATGATGCTTCATGTTGTAAGATGAAATTGTATTGTTATTCTTAAAATAACACTGAATACAGTTTGATTCTCTCTCCTTACATGGCAGATGCTTGTTGCAGTATTGTCTGCTTAGATACCATCAGTGCAACAAATGGAGCTCAGGAAAACCCCAACCGCAAGACCACAGCGTGCTGGGTGAAGATGGGTACATTTCACAATGAAAACAGTTTGATGTGGTGTTATACAAAACCACAAAACATCTTCTTTTCCTTCTTCCTTCCTTTCATTCAAGAAAGGCTCGATAAAGAGTCATGAATGACATTTCTAGAAGCAGAATTAGATTCAGAGCATCTTCAGTCATCCCATGGAACTGGCTATTTGGAGGAAGTTGTGTTGGAGAAGGAAAAGTTTAACAGAGAGAAAATAGGAAGGAGTAAAAACCTGAGTAGCTCCTTTCCTTATTTTCAGATCTGACTTAGCTTTCCCATACAGTCATTCCAGTGTATGGATAGAAGGTTATCTATCTGATCAATTCTCATTTGTCCAAAAGCACTTTAATGTTGTTTGGCTCTGTGCTTGTTGTGATCCTGTGATGTAGTGAAAGGCCATGTAAAGGATTAGTCTGGAACTTCTAGTCCCTATTCAGCATGTGCTTACGTGCTGTCTGTCATCTTTTTGTTTAAGTTTTGCAAAGTGGTTGTATTTTGGCCTGGTGAGAATGCCAGCGGAGCTGCTTTGAAAGTGTTGTCAACGTAGTCCTTTTATTTGGTTCAGTTCTCCACGTGGCTCATGATTCTAGTAAATGGCAGTAGGGAGAGAGGGTTAGACATGAGAAAAATCATGAAAGTCCTAAAAACATCATAACTGCCTTTTCTTCTGAGTGTTTGCTGTGTTATTTGCTGTGTGAATGGGATTGTTTGACATAAGAGAATGTGTCCAAAGGAAGTGGAGAAATGTGTGGATGAGTGATAATGTGCAGAGTGCTACAGAAGAATGCACATTAAATGCAGAAAAAATATCTGCAAGACTTACAGAACATAGCATACATTAATGAGCATTTTTATACGACAAGGAAAAGAGAATAGATACACCAAGCAATTTACATTTCTGTGTATGAATAACAGTAGTTTTCCCTACTGTATTTGTTACATGCACACACATTCCCTGGGGATTCCAGTCCAAATAAACCTGTGGTTCCTTTTATGTATAAGAATTCTTGTTTTATTTTTTCATTTGAGATGTGAAATGGTAATAAATGGGTTAGATAAGTTATGAAAATAACAGACTGGAGAGAGTATCAAATGACTGAACATAAAATCACTAACTGGATGATAGCATGACTAATGGATTTATTCAGCCCTGACAGTCAGAGCAGTATGTTGGAGAAAATGGCATCCCTCAGTCATTCATCAGTGGATAAAACTTTTAACTAGATCAACAAAGGACAATCTATATGAGACCTAAGGTAGGGCATTGCTGCTACTAAATCTAGGAGGTTAGTTCTTGATGCACTGAATTTTGTTCTAAAAGCATCCTTTGGAAATCCACGTTGCTTCTTACTTTGAAAGCATGGTTGAAACAAGACCGTACTATACCCAGTGGAAATCTACCATCACATGCAAACATGGCTGTAATTTGAAGAGTAATTCTCTGAAAGTCAACATGAAGGAGTTCTGTTCTTGCTGGAGAAGCATGTAGAAACTTCTCCATGTGTTTACTCACTGCAGCCATCCCCCTGGCAAGTTGCAAAATGCACCTCTTGGCTTCATTTCAAGTTGTGGTTCACTTTAACACCAGAGATGCTAGTTACATATCACACACAACAAACAGAACACTGTTACACTGATGAAAAGTCTGATTAAGTGAAATCTTTTCTCTCTAGAGACAGGACGTGTGCTATGGGCTCAGACTGCATACAATGCTCCTGGTGAGCAGCGCCTCGCTCTGAAATCCCATCACACTGGCCTTGACTACTCACAGCCACAGGGAAACAGCATAGTGACTGGTCAATCTGGTGTTCATTTATGCTCTTATTTTTAACAGGTTTATCTCAGACTACAGCCTCCACAGATCAAGGATGTTGATTCTTCTGGCGTTCATTATTGTGTTTCATATAACCTCAGCAGCACTGCTGTTCATCTCAACTATCGACAATGTAAGTATCGTTTCTTCTCTTTTCCTCCCAAACACACTGGTGTTTTTTTACATCATAAAAATGAAGTTATTTTTCTCTAGTTGTCTGCAGCTTGCCTATTGAAAGCATGTAACTCTGTTGGGCACTGGTCTCCTTAGGGAGATAGGGTCTGATAGGGTCAGTCATCTTTTTGATCAAGTACATGCAGTCAAATAGCTCATGGTCAGTGCATGGCGATAATCTCAGTCAGGCTGTGCTTTACCTCAGAAGGGGTTGTCCAGGATGCTCAGTTAATTCATGAGAGAGACACCATGATTTTATCTGTTTCCATTCAATTGAACATTTTCAGCACAAAGTTTCAGAACCATTTATTTTACATTCTTTGCAAATTTTCTTTATATTTTTGCACCCAGAAAGAATTTACTTTCCAGTATTTACATCCAGCTCTTAATTGAATTTTCCTCTTTCCAAAGCAGCCCACCAGCCTGATTGGTACTTGTAACTGTGCACTGGAGTCTGGCTTTCTCTAAGAGGTTTGATATATGTACAGGCTTATAGGATTAAAAATATTGTCTGCTGAAAATACTGTGCTCAGTGATGCTGGTTTGCATCCCAGAGTCTGTTACAAGACTGTGCTCCAAGAGAAATGATGAATTGCCCACAGCTTTTTATGGCAGAATGGTACAAATTCACGTGTTATCTTTCAGCCAGCTGGTTGATTTGTCTAGTGAAGTGGGTCATGAATTCAGAACCAAAGCAGGTTGTCTTACCCTGCTCTTTTAAGCATGTACAAAGCTCAGATAGTGGACAAAGCAGCTTACTCTTAGTTCAGATCTGCTATATCCAAATCAAATTATTATAGAAATAGAACCTCATGCACTCTCCTTTGTGCCGTTAGCTACTTTCAAACAATTACAAACTTAAACTGTGTAAGCAGTTCCTATTAGATTTTATCATCTTCCAGAGGCTTTTTGTAGTAATGAAAGTAACTCTGAAAGGATTATATAGTGCTCAGAGCTGAAAAACAGTATATCGAGCTTGGACTGCAAAATCCAAATGAATGGCATCCTGAGAAAGCAATGTTCTTTCTTAAAACACAGTGTTATTTCTGCACATCTGCCTACGACCATAATACATTGTAGTTTTTACCACAGTATTTGCAAAGCTGCACAGTAACCTTTGAGGTTTCTGGAGTGTCTGTTTAAGCAGCAGATACCACGAGGAGTCATAGTTGTATTTTTTCAGCTGTATGGAAAGCGAAGGCCTGGGTAGCTATGAGTTTCCTGGGGAAATACCACTCATGTGGAGTGCTTGGCATTTCCCAGGCTTCTGTACAAATCCCTTCAGTCACTGCAGCACCATTTTGTGTTGTTAAAACAACGAAGTACAAATACCACAGGAGTATCTTAATTTGTCACCAGCCCCTTCCAGTCAAATGCCACAGTGTACATCCTGCGCTCTCAGCACAGCTGTGCTGAGCTGAAATTAATTCAATCCAGTGTCAGGAACCAGGGAGTGTATAAAGGGCTTCTGTTCCATAGGTGCTATAGATTCTGTTTCATTCCGTGCTATTGCCTGTGAATTAAAATGTGCTGGGCCTTTAATGAGTTGTGCATCCTAAACAGGGTCTGGAGGAACAAAGCAGATCTTATCTAGGTACCTTAAGGAATGAGCAGCCACTGACTATCCAAAATTTCTTCTCAAACAGTGGAGAATCCCTTGTGCTTTGGGATGTTAAAGATTGCCATTTGTTCAGGTCTCAGTGAAAATGACTTGATTAATGATACACCCTTTCTTCCAAAATGTCATTAGATGTCAAATTTAGTTTGAGCAGTTAAGTATCAAAACAGAGCAGAAATGTGTTGCACTTGATTATAGACTGAGGGAGCTGGGCTTGTTCAGCCTGGAGAAGGCTCCAGGGAGACCTTAGAGCAGCTTCCAGTGCCTGAAGGAGCTGACAGGAAAGCTGGAGAGGGGCTTTGGCCAAGGGGCAATGGCTTTAACCTGACAGAGGTGAGACTGAGCTGAGCTCTTAGGCAGAAGCTCTTCCCTGTGAGGGTGCTGAGGCACTGGCACAGGGTGCCCAGAGAAG
>JAVHNF010009813.1:0-15299 GCA_034783455.1 Micropsitta finschii | reverse complement strand
ATTGCCCGTAATGCAATTGAGAGTAAAACAATAACTCAAACTATTTTCTTCACAGGGAGATTGGAGGACGGCTTCTCACAGTGGAAACTAGGCTTCCAAATGACCTGCTTGAATTTGAGGGGCACTTTTCATTAGAAGGTCTACGTCTCTGGAAGACCGCATTTTCAGCAATGACAGAAAGCCCTAGACCAGGATCTCCTCCTCGTTATGGTCACTCTACAGTTAATAAAAGAGAAAGTAATAGCCATAAAATTAGCGAAGACAAAAAAATAGTCATAATGCCATGCAAGTGTGCTCCAAGCCAACAGCAAGTTCAGATATGGCTTCATGCCAAAGAAGAGTATGAACATTTCAAGAAATTCCCTAAAACTCATCCTGCTGAGCTGGCAAAGGCAGCTGAGAATTTCAGTTCTGTAGTATTGTCTGAGGAGAAATCTATAGAAGTAGTAAAAACAGCTAAAGATTTAAGTTTATCGAGCCTGGAAGATGAAAGACCTATTTTGCCTACAAAGAATACTGCTGCTGCTGTGGCAGAAAATACAAAAACACAAACCAAGGAAACCTGTGATAAGTCTATAAGCACTATAGGAACTTCTGTAAATACTAAAAATTACATGGACTCTAATAAAACTCCATCTGAAAGCAAGACACTTGTTAATTCAACGCTAGAACATGATAAAGAGGAGGAGGAGGAAGATTATTATGTCAATTACAGTTCACCAGATTCTCCAGTACTTCCTCCGTGGCAGCAAGTAGCATCTCCAGATCCCAGGCAGTCCAAATTAGAAGACACAGAGTGGAAAAGTCAGGATATTATTTTGTCATCTGTGGAAGGAAATGATGTAGTACCTGTGGGAAGTGCACAAAACTCTCCATCCACCCACGAGGGTGTTAGTACATCCTTTGGGGCATCTCCATTTTCAGTTAATGAAGATCCTGGAAATTCCGAATCTATTTGCCTACATAGTACTCCTATTGTGCAGAGGAAAAATCAAGATAGAGTGCCTGAAGTTCTTGAGTTTACTCCTTTATCCACAGGTAAATTGGTTGAATGATTCTAATGGTACAGAAAAAAAATCTGAATATGACATTATATTTCTTTTGAAATAATGAGAAGAGCATTACATCTCCACAAAAATAAGTTTAAAGCTAGTTTTGGAAAGAAAAAGGCCTTTGCATTGTTGTTAAAGTAACTACTGAGTTACGAAAAAAGTGTAGAAGCAGAACACCCTTTTGCTTTGTGATGGTCTCTAGTATCTGAACTCTGAAGTGCTGGTTAAAAAATAAATCAAAATATATCTTATTTAGGGGATTTTGAAATCTTTTGTTACATTGTTTGCATTTTTTTCAAACGTATCCTAAATGTAGAGTGTGAATAACATTGCGGTGTTAAGATGGCAATCATGCGAGGCTTGGTAACTTGCTGGCCTTGTATTACATGTGTCCATAGATACCAAATTGAAATAGTTGTGCTTTGGATTGGACAGAGAATAATGTTGTATTTGTTTTAATATAATGTTTGTTTATAATGTTAACCAAATGCCTTTGGTTGTTTCTAAAATGTTGTTTAATGTGTAGGCAATATTAACGAGGCTAAGCAGTTTTGCACTCACGTATGTTTACAGAACCAAAAGCCCAGAAACTGAGCCACAAGAGGGGAAATAATACTGATGGTCTTCGCAGAGTACTTCTAACCACACAAATGAAGGTAAATTAAGATTTTATATACAGATACATCTTTATTATACACACATACACATACAGATTTATACACACATACACATCTTTATTATACACACATACACATTTCCATTCTCTTTCTCCGATGTTTTTTTTTTTTATTTTTCTTTTGCTGTCAAGATCTTGAAAATACATTTAAAGTGGTAGGGTGCAATTGCTGTAGAATCCGTGCACACTCAGAGCTAGGATGAAGAAATCAGTTTAAGTTGCGAGGTGGGGAAGCTGGATATCGTAAATATGTTCTATGTTTTAGGGTAGTGAGGTACTAAAGAGACTGTAAGGAGAATGTTTTGCTCTTTTAGCTACATCCTTTTTAAGTTGTGTTGGGATTTCCCTTCTATATACCTTTTATATTTTTTTTTATATACCTTTCATATTTTTATTTTCCCTTTTCTATATACACATAGGCGTATATTTATGTGTCTCTGTGTGTATTAGTTTTCGGACAACGTTTTAAGCATTTTCTGAAAACAGCATAGGCAGTGAATAGCACTGATAGTGCTGACAGAGTAGAGAGGGAATGGATTGCATAAGATGATCAGGCTCACATGTTTTCCCTAAACAGTATTTCTGTTCCCCACATTGGAAAGGGAATGGTAGGCAAGGTGCGTTATGAAAATGACCCAATAGTCTTTTCATTTGTTCTCAGTATTCACTCAGTTTAAGTGGGTACTTAAGTGTACCCTTAATTCAGGGCCTTAAAATGGTGACTGAAATGGAGGCTTTGATGAATTGTTGCTCAAGAGGGAATAGAGATTTGCTGGTTCCTCTGTCCTCAGGCTTCTAAGCAAGCCAATATGTGTGGGGTTTTATGGGGTTTTCAAACTGTCTATTGCTTTAGTATGAGGTTTCATTAAAATTATTCCTAAAAGGCAGAAAGATACAGTTGTTGTTTCCTTGTTGAAAAATTACATTAGGAGATAGTGAAAGCCAGTTTTAGTAACTGTAGCATATTATTTACATTTTCATTGATAAATTTGTATTGAATATTGCATCTGAATTTAGCAACCTGTAATGTTTTCAGTATCACACTATGCCTTTCTTCTTTCCCTTTTCTCCCCCCAATAAGAATCAGTTTGCTGCCCTTGGTGCTCCAAAGAAAGACACTTCTCAGATTGAAGGACCATCTTTAAATAATACTTACGGTTTTAAAGTCAGTGTGGAAAACCTGCAGGAAGCCAAATCCTTACATGAGGTAACTTACAAGTTATTTTGTAAAATTATAGTTAATCAGACCAGTTTGGTAATGGCAGAATTTAAAAATCTTTTCCTCCTTGGTCCGTGTCTGACGTAATCAGTGGGCGATGGCTGCAGCTTTAAGTCCTCTACTAGTTTATGCTTGATCTCCAAGTACCTTTATTTAGTAGGATTGACTTAAATTTCACAGCATTTTTGTTGAGAAGGTGGTAAATTTTCCTTTAAAAAAATACAAATATGGGGAAAATGAGAAGGAAGAACTAGTAAGGTTTGTATAAAAACATTAGTGGAAAAACTAGCAGACCAAAACTTTCATGGATTGTTTCCTTAAGAAACAAGGCATTTGACATAATTTAGTTAGGCCTGCCTGGTATCTCTACATGCTACCTTCTGAACCTGTTGGCCAGTTTCTACTACATCTAGCAAACTGGTACATGCCTCAGTGAGTGTCTCTACATATTTCATGTAGATCAGTGGTCGGTCTGGGAAGATTGATCAAAATTGGTGCTGGAGAAAGAGATGCAATGTGAATATAGTACTGCTGTGTTTGGCTGCTAGCTGGCCAGCCCACATGTATGTGCTCCCAAACAGTCACCACATCCATGGCTTGGAATTAGCTGTTGACCAATTTACAAATGAGATGGGGAGACAGCAGTTTCATGCACTGTCTTGATGACATAGGAGAAGCCACAAGAATCTGTTGATTTTGCAGGAAATGGAGATAGAGCTTGGTAATAAAATTTCAGTGATGGCTGTAGTGATTTAGAATGCAAATATAGAGGAAATCAGGTTGCCTCCAGGGCACTTTGCTTACTCAGAAGTATTTGTAACTTCCTTTTCATCCTCACAATTTGCCCATTAGTCCACATTATCAACTATATTATGCAAGACAATAGAGCACCAACATAGCGTTGACACAATATTACATACTACAGTATTTATTATAGATACAAAATTGTACAATATGTAGGGATTAGCATTTTCTTAATACCAACCATTCTTCAAAAAGCTGTGGCAACATGATGTGGAAGTTAATTAATGCCAGTGAAGGGAAAGATAGGTATTCTTCATATCTTCCTGTAAGTGACTTAGCCTTCAAGCTAGTTTGCATGTCTTGGGTGAGGGAGGGAAAGGAGGATAAAGACCAACAGTGATTCTTTATTCTAGATCAGTCTGGAAACTTAATTCAGCTCAGTATGCAAAGCTGTTTGAAAACATTATAGGAATTTGCAATTGTTGAACATTTCTGTTTGTATTTTCTGGTTTTGGTAGAAGAAGATGGTATTCAGAAACAAATACTCAATTGTGTATAAAAATGTAATTAATCTTTTTTTTGGAAGGTAATGCTTTTTGCAAAACAGTGAGATCCAGAGATGCATGTTTAATAACTTCTAATTTTCTGGTGTGACCTCTTAGTTACAGTATAATGTGACCATATAAGTGTCTGCTATTAATGTCCTCTTAAATTTTTTTAAGAAAGCTCTAAAGCATACTAACTTACTCTATTTATTTTTTGGTAGGTCCAGCACCTTACTCTCATCAGTATGGAGTTACATGCTCGAACCAGACGAGATTTGGAACCAGACCCAGAGTTTGATCCAATCTGTGCTTTATTTTATTGCATCTCTTCAGACACAGCACTGCCAAATACTGATAAAAAAGAAATCACTGGTGCTGTAGTGATTGATGCAGACAGGACACTCTCAAGCCAAGGTTCTTATTTCTTTTTCTTAACATATTTTACATAAATACTTATTTCATAGTAATCAAACAGTAGCAAGCAAAATATAATCGAGTATCTATATTACTATGTAGCTCATTTAATTTTGTCTTGTTGACTGTTGGATGAATGGCCATATTAAACAGAGTTTTCCTGCTTATATCTTTAAAGAACTATTGCATGGGCTGTAAACCACAAATAACATACATATGTGCAAAATATCTGTTTGCCTGCTTGTGGACAAGCTCCTGCAGTGTTCTAAAAGTATAAAGAGGAAAACCTGCCTTTAGTTTCCTACTCAAGTTGCTGGATAGCTGCAAGTAGAAAATGTTAAAAGCAAGACAGTATGTTTTATATTTTACTTAAGGGTTATTTTTGTGGTTTTATCTGATCCTTTTAGGATCTAAACAGGGGCCCTTATTCTATTGTACCTTTTTGGCTTTGTTTAGACCAGTGATACTCAACCTGTGGCTCTAGAGCCGGATGTGGCTCTTCATGGCCCTACAGGCGGCTCTCGCAATGTAGGCGTCTGATCGGCGCTCCACTCTATCAGGCAGCGCGGGGAGCACTGAGCAAATGGATCAGCAGTGTGGGAGTCGCTGAAGTTCCCCCTCCCATAGGGGGAAAGAAAAGGAGCTGCTGGGATCCCCCCACAGGTAAGAGTAGAGATCACCTCCCACCCAGCAGCCGTGGGGCAGAATGGGGAAAAACTCGCCCTTTTGCCCCTTCTACCCCTCCACCCCACTCCTTCCTAGCAGCCAGAAGGGGTTGAAGACAGAATGCTGCTGGGAGAGAGGATGCTGATGTGTCATGTCGTGATGGATCAATATGTGATGATGTTGAGGCGGCATCATCACACATTGAAGTGTCATGATGGAAGAAAAATCACACTGATGATATTTGATTTTTATGGTGCTCTACAACTCCATTTAATAAAGAAGTGGCTCTCCAGCTGTTAAAGGTTGAGTACCACTGGTTTAGGCTAGTAAAATTAAAAACCAGACAAACAAAATGCCCAAAACCAAAAGTCCTCTTTCTTTCAGGGTTTCTTTGGCATTGTGAATGTGTATTAAACCACAAAATACTGTCTAAAATCTAAGTGTAGACAAAACCTACCAAAAATAAATTCAGCATTAAGGCAACAGTTCCTTCTTTTAACCATTTTATTTTTCAAAGTATTATAGGTACTGTATCATGTTAAGCTAAGTTCTTATTATTCTCAGTGAAGTTTTTTGTGGTATTATATGCTTGTTACTATCTTACTAAGTGAGATTTTCTACAGTATAGCCACTATGGCTCCCTAGGTGTGTGCCACTGATAAATTACCAAGAAAAAGCTCTCTGTAAAGAGGTCCAATAATATTTTTAAAAGCCGGAGGTTCTGATCTGGGTTTGTTAGTGAAAGAAAGTGACATGTTTAAATGTTATTGTGCCATTCCTTTAATTGATGTGTGCTGTTAATATTTTCTTGGTTGGAACATTTGAGTTCCCTGTGGAGTGACTTGACATTGAGAAACACCTTTTTTTTCCTTTTTTGTATTGTTATTGCTTTGTAAGTTACAGTACTCAATTTATTTCTGAAAGCACACTTTTTTTAATTATCAAGTTCTTAAGAATATGTCAAAGTAGAATGCCTTTTAAAAGCTCCACATTGTTGCCTTAATCAGATATATTGCTATCTGTTGTATAAAGAAAACGAAAACACGCAGTATGTGTTACATATTAGTAAAGAAAGGGTTTTTTTATATGGAAGGCAAATGCTGAGTTCCTGCATGCACACGAATTTAGCTATTGTTCACACATTTATCAACACAGACACTCTTAACATGCCGTGAGCAGTTGCTCATGTTTTCCATTGCTGTTAGTAACTTAACAGATTTTTTTAAGAAATGTACTGAAAAAAGAACTATTGCTATGTAGCATTTTCATTCTTCAAAGCATTTTGCAAAGCAGGGCTCTCGGCTACCAATTGAAGTATGTATTTTGCATGAAAATTGTGGTCCTGCAATATTTCATATTCAAAAATAGTTTTCTAATAGCTGGACTCGTACCTGGCACATGGTGAAATTTCTCGTGAATCAAATTTATATCAGAGAATTTGTGCAAGATTGCCGCTGTGGTAGAATTTTACAAAGTTAAAAAAACCCAAACTTTTCCACCTAAGAGGAACAAGACAAGTCCATGAAATTAATTGTGGTAATCGTTAGTGTTAAAGATAAAAATAGGTTGCATTCCATACTTCTTTTCAGTTGTATGTTTTATTCTAGAGCAATATTGTTGGCTGAAGTAATGGATGAATGAATGAATGAATGACTTCTAAATTGTAATGATGGTTTTTTACTTTATTTTCTAGGGAACAGAGACCAAGCCCCCTTGCTCACAAGATCTGGAGTTACAGGACTAGAAGTCAGTTACGCTACTGATGAAAGAACTCTTTTCCAGGAAGTAGTGAATATTGTAAAAAGGTAGCATATCTGTACGTTCTGCTTTTATTTTTCAGGCTTGATACAGCAGATTTAGTTCCTTCTACCCTTGCCAGTCTCTCAAATACTGGTTTTTGTTGATGTTGTTGTTGTTTCCCTCAAAGGCTTATTTCTAGAGTGGACAAGCATGGTGGTCTTTGAAATAAAAATACTTTTTGCTTTTCCTTTTCTCTGACAGCAAGAACATTGAGATCCTCCTAAGCAGCTGAGTTACAGTCTTGAAACTAATCAGCCATATAAGTAATCTTCTTTAACATATAATCTTTCCTGTTAATCCCATAATTCATTACACATCTCTTTGAAACTCTTAAGAGTAGTAGATACTAACAATGCTGAGAGCTATAGAAAACCTCAGATGGGAAGAATTTTTCTAGGGACTCTGAGGCAAGACAGAGAAAACCCTACATGGTAGTGAAACTACTGTTGACAGATTTAAATAACCAGTAGTTGAAAAATCAATTTCTTTCATTAGTTTTGTCTTCTCTGAATGGAAATCTCCTGCTCCATCAGACTTGGAAAACTGCTGGTTTCCCCCATCTCCACAAAGGCTGGGAAGCCTGTTTGGTAGCCCTCTCAGCTGGTGAGTAGGTGGAACCACAGACGTCTCTCCAGGCCCTACTGTCAGAGGTGCAAAGCTGTAAAATCACAAGGAAAAATAAACAGATTTAAACTCTGAGTCACCCTGCTGAGTGGTGATAGAGGCACAAGAAAAAGTGTGTACTAGGCAGAGTACATTTGCAATTCTTTCTCTCTCCAACCAGAAAACCTCTGATGAGAAAGGCATTGACCAAGCCCATGAAGCCAGAATACAAAAAGAGTTGCTGAATGCAACCAACACAGGGTGGGTCCTGACAGAGCAGCAGATCCCTGTTCAGAAAAGACAAAATTCAGGTAAGGAACATAATTTTATTTTTCTCTTTCTTGGAAATCTAGTGCTCCATCAAACTTAGGAAAATTACTGAGAATGGGAAGCTGCCAATAAATGAAGAATTCTCCCAGTTATGTGGAAGTTTAAAAAGTAATAGTACATAAAGAGTAAGAGAGAACTCAGCAATTAGAATATGTATTTATCACTGAAGAGCAGAAGTCATCTACATCTGTACATATTGAAGGCATTATGGAATGAAAAAAAGCATGCAATTTTTATAGTACTTCAAGGGAATGTACCAACCACCAGGTTGCTGTCTGAGAAATCTCTTCTTAAGAGATCTTCTCTTTCAACACTTTGCTAGCGTGCCTGCAAAGATTTAGTTAACTTCTGTTCCTGAAAGATAAAAGATTTGATCTATTAATGGAGAGGCAGACTGCTGTCATCATCTTAGTCTACTTCCTTCCCCCCTCTGTGCAATACTACTTAATGAATCAGACTTCTGCTGGACTCTCAACAAACATATTTTTAAAACTTGGACCACATCTACAGTTTGCTGTGCTTTTCCCCCTTTATTGTCTGTAGCCTCAGCAAAAGAATAAGAAATTTTGCCGGAGTAAATGTTTTATATTAAGCAAAAAAGCAAGTATCTGCATCCAGAGCAGCTTTAACTGAAGGAAAAAATACCGTGAAACTACTCGATTAAAAAGTAGTGGACTGCAAAATTTTTTTTCTCAATGGGAAAGGAACAAGCAAACAGCTCTAGTGAAAACTTTCAGCAACAGGAATTCTTTTTTAAACAATCTTTTGTTGCTGATCTTAGTGTAATTTTTCCCAGCACAAGCTAGGTACTCCAGTGTTGTAGTAGGCGCACATAATGATAGGTCTGTTAAGTTAGAGAAAGAAAACAATTAGTGTTCAAGAAGCATTACCACTTCGGGCTCATGGAACAAAACTCAGAATCACCTTAATTTATTAGCAGAGAACTGTATCAGTATCTTATATACTGATATATTATCAGGCCAGAGGATAATAGGTTCTTGTGACCAAATAGCATACGCAGCATGACTGCAGCTTGATTTTGGTTCATATTGTTGGCATCTTTGGCTGTTAGAGGGAAGGGTGGAAGAGTGAAATTCCGAATTCCTAGCACAATGAATGACATAGTATCTATTCAGTCTTGGTCATCAATACCAGGAACAGACTCCATCAGCTTTGTTAGTGCTCTGAAAAAAGGGCCCCTCTACTGTGGGAGGAGTTAGGAGTTCTTACACAGTCCAGTTGAAGAATTCTTGTTCCCATTTCTAATCATTCTCTTAGTAGTTGGCCTAATTCTTGCTCTTATTTCATCAGTCTTTTTTCCGTCAGAAATCTGCAAGTGTATTGTCTTTGAACAAACGACCCAGAGTATCTATGTTAATAGTCTTTATAACGTGCTGGCTGATTTGAGGGACACAGATGCTGAAGCAAAGAGTGATAAGGTTTTAATGCTAGTTGGTGTTTTATTCTCAGGCTGCACCACTAGCATTTTGTCACTGTGTTTCCCAAAGCTAACATTTTATAGCAGAGCTAAATTTGCTCTGTTACATGTTAACTGCGTATTGCTCCAGAAAGTTCACTGGAATTCATGATCTGAAGCTGAATTCACTTACACCTTCACTGTGAAGTTGTTCAGCATGTGCTAGATCTGAATGACCACAGTAAGATTAACATGAGTTTCCACCTAGACATCTGTAAATACCAGGTTAAATGTTCTTCTGTGAAATTAGTAGATGTTGTCTCTGATTAACTGTGGGCAGTAGGCAAATGAAAATAAGTCATCTTGAGGTCTGTAGACCAGAAGGAGACCTGGCTGTTTCTCTGGAATTACAATCTGTGATTTCATCTATGCTGAAAACTAGCACATTTGTCCAAATATTGGGGGGAATAAGCACTTTTATTTCTAGGATGTTATTACTGAGAGTGATTCAGCTGTGAAATGAGAGTACTTGTAAGTGCAAGTACCAAAATCTATGTAGAGGCAGGTGAAAGAAAGCACATCGTTGTAAAGAGAATTTGAGAATTCTCTTTAACTCTAAAAGGTATTGAAATCCTGAGTTCTTTGAGGGTTGAGAGTCAGGAAACAGTTTGAAAAAAAGAGCTGTAGATTTACAACAAAGAAAAACATAGTTACAGTGTTCTTGGTACCCTGACAACCATCCTGGAGTTTGACAGAAAACTCACCTACATAGGTCAATTTTCCATTCTTCAGTAAGCTGTCCTCTGGCTCAAAGCTGGCATAAAGCAGCTGAGAAACAGCCTCCTTCCCATCCTGCGCAGCCAGTGTGGATGATCTACAAGCACAGAGAGCCAAGTTGTAGGCTCTTTGGAGTTGTCATAGGGAAAATTGGTTTTTTTCTTGAAATGGAGCTTGCACTTATATTGCTATACTAAGGGATTGTGTCATGCTGCCTGAGCAGCCTTCTTGAATAGACCCTCTCTGTATCATAAGCTGTCAGCTGCAATGAGTTGCGAGGAAAATTGGAAGAATCTGTCTGCTTGAAAACGTAAAATGAAGCCACCCTTCTGTCTGAACCTAAAGGCAGAAAAAAGAGTAAATGCATTCACATCGCTTCATAAACCATTCATTGCAAAATGCAGGAAAGCTGGCACATTGAGGAGGGGATGAGGAAGGAAATGCTACAAGAATGTTTGTCTTGGAGATTTAAAAAAAAAACCAGGAAAACTAGAGATGTCCAAGCCTGATGGAGCAGTGGATTCCCATGAAAGAGAAATGAAATGTCTGGGCCTCTCCTGCACTTTCAAGGCAAATTGTGCCGTTCTTCTGTAAGTGCAAATACTACCAGAGAACAGAAAAGGGCTGGTCCTGCAGGCATGAGAGAGGCAAAATCTGGGGAATTCAGTTGGAAAGGTAGAGTCCCCATCTTTGACACACAGAGGATGTGGAAACAAGACGCGTTAGAAAAAAAGTAGCAGATTTGCTGCTATTTGAAACTCACCAGCCACCCACAGCTCTTCGTCCTCATGGAAGTAGTTTCTGATAAAAGTACAAAAATGGTATAAAGTTGTAAGATTTTTCCTAAAGACTGTGGGGCTAAAACATCTGTAAAGTAGTTGCTAATACTTATTTAAATATTTTGTGTAATGTTTTTCTTGTAAAGTATGATGATGATTTCCTCTTTTATTGTATGCAATACATTGTATTCGTTCTTTTCTAAATAGTCTAGCAGTGTTTCCTTTTTAAAATCGAGATGTGTTAATCTAACCTTCTTTTTCCAGGCCACTGCTGTCATCTGTGGTGTTTTCCTCTAGAAATCTTTACTTAATGTATCAACTGTATCAACTTTATGGATTTTTATTGTCCAAAGCAAACTGGAAAATTGTTTTTGGAGATTTCAGTTATGTATTTGAGTCACCAAGTGTGCTGCTGCCATGTCCAGTTACTGCTTTTGTCTGTATTGTAGCTCTGGCCTAATTTTATTCCCTTTCCCCCCTTCTCTTAATTTTAGCCGGAAGAAAAATAGCAGTCAGGAAAACCAGACACATAAATAGAAGGGACGGCAAACTGGGAGCTTTAGTTTTCATTCATGAAATTACCAAATGAGAAAGAGGAAGAGATGGCATAACAGCACATAACGACAGCTAGAAAGGAAAATAATCACATTTCTTCTCTCTGCAGCATGTATGAGTGGAATGCTAATGCTGTCGTCTTTAAATCCAGCCAGCATAAATGCTGCTTTTCATCTTTTCAGAGAGACTGGCAACAGCATGCAAAGCAGTATCAGTGCCCATCCTTTTAACAAAAGAGCGCTATGTTGGCAGGCACATCTCTTATTCCTGTCATGTTAGTCCTAGCCAGCAGCTTCCAAACCTCAGCGTTGTAACTTACTAGTTTCTTGCAGGTGTAAAAGCTGGCCTCATACAATTTATTTTAATAGAACAGTTTAAACTGATGATGAAGATCAACTGGATAGTATACTGTAAAAATTGTGAGAAGGGAGGATGAAAAATATAAAACTTGTCGTCTCTTTAGCTCACAGTCTGTCATCTTTGTGGTACTGCATGAAAAGGGGAGAAAATGAAAGACAGACTTCAGTTGAGCTCACATCAGGTAAACCTTAGGTTTACCTGTTCATTTTCCCATTTAGAATAATGTCAACTTTTGGCTCCAGGCATCTCTTCTTCTCTAATAGCAAAAAGAAGACTGCAGGAGGTCTCAACAAATGATACACTGGTCCACTGGTACAGCTGTACATGGGATTGGACTGCAGGAGAGAGCAATTCTGCTGCATAAATTGAGATAGAGTTGATTAGAAAGGAAATAAGCAAGAAACAGCAGCACCTTATGTTAGGTGCAAGAAATCTGATAGGTCTGTTAAACTTACTGCGTAAGGTAGACCTTATGCATACAGGAGTTTGGAGTCCCAAGTTTTGCTCAGTAGAAAGGAGTTCTACTTGAATTTAACCTTGCTTTGTTTTTTCCTTCTAAGATAATTCAGAGATAGACTCAACCAAAAATTATTTTGATTCTAAAGTTAAAGAAATACCTAAGCATCCATACTTTGTTAATGCTGATTATAGTCCTTCATGCATATATATTGTGAATGTATACAGATAGGCATACAAAATACTGCAGTAAGTCACACATATATTTATCTGAGCCACTCAGTTGCTGGAATTGTGTTTATCATTTTTCATCCTTTCAGGAGGACACCACTTGTATCCAAGTTTTAAATAAAGGGAATTGAAACTATGGGACTTGTGTTTACTGGGAATTTACAGTAGGGTTTGAATTCACCATTTACTAGCTACTCTACCTTGATTTTCCATGTAGGTTACTTTGTATGAGAGTTGTCTGACTAAAAGGACAAGGGGTAGCGGGTTAAAACTTAAAACGGGAAGTTTAGATTGGATATAAGGAAGAAGTTCTTTACTGTAAGAGTGGTGAGGCACTGGAATGCGTTGCCCAGGGAAGTTGTGAATGCTCCATCCCTGGCGGTGTTCAAGGCCAGGTTGGACAGAGCCTTGGGTAACATGGTTTAGTGTGAGGTGTCCCTGCCCATGGCAGGGGTGTTGGAACTGGATGATCTTAAGGTCCTTTCTAACTCTAACTATTCTATGATTTTTAGATGTTTAGGCCTCTCTGCGCTAGTGCAAGTCAGTGCTGCCTCAGCTGAGGCCAGAGCTGAGGGGCAGAAGGCCATGTGAAGTCTTTGTAGTTACCTCCAAGCTCAGGGCTTGAACCCCAGGCCCATTTCTCCCCCCCTCCCCTGCCCTTAAGAAAATCAAACAGATGTGTACAGGGTATAGAATATTGAAGTGGTTTCTTTAAAAGACATTCAGCCTTCAAGCCATTGGTACAAGTCAGAAACCAGCAGCTGCAGGGTTTTAGAGAACAGCCCATGTCTCTCCAAGTCTGAAATCAGCAGCAGTGTTTGAATGCAAAGTCCTGAAAGTTCAGCTCAAAGCAAAGTCTTCACAGTCCCTGTTAGGTGATTACTGTGCTCAGAGCAGGACACAGCACTGTTGCAGAAGGCTGGCACAAAGCCTGTGCAACACTAAAGTGCCACTCAATACCGTGGGTGTTAAATGACACATCAGCCTCATGCTGGCCCTTCATGCAGGGGTACACTTCAGGCTTGGCTTATGTACTCAGAGCAGAAGGATTTAAAAAAAAAGAATATGGGCACAAGTTGGTGCCAGGCATGTAATAAACTACAGGGATGTGGCTTTTGGGCTCTGATTTCTTTTCTATGCCCAAAAAGCAAAAGGCAACTGATCTCAGATGCTGTAAGCATTAGGCAGGATTACATTAAACCCAGTGGTTGTAATGAGTAACTATGCTGCTGAGCACCAATAAGAAAACCATGCAGAACCCAAAAGAAATAATGCACATACCATGTTGACAAAGGCAGATAGAAAAACCAGGATAATGGCAAAGACTCCAACTAAGGTACTATTGGTCCTGGACTGTACAATCTTCTTAGAAAGAGTCTGGAGAGGAGCTGGGAAAAGCTGCATGTGAGGGAAAGAAAAGATTAAGTACACATGAAAAATCATTGCTTGTTTTATAGATTACAGCCTGCATTTGAGCTGCCCACATCCTTCAGCGCGGTGTCTGAGTGGATGCTGCACAGGGGTTAGAGAATGATGATGGGGGATGCAGCTCGGGACAAGGATGAGCAGGAACATAACCGCCTCATGGCAGCAGGCCCAGCTGGCTCACCGAGTCTGCTCAGTCCTTCCTAATGGGAATGATGGCTCCTGGGCTGAGATAGCATGTCTCACAGGGCTGTGCTCATCCTGTCGTGAGAAGCAAGCCACAAGCCATCTGCAACTGAAACAGCCAGGAGCTTGAGCCTGTGAATTACTGGATCAAAAATTAAAAAAAGCAGCAATGAAAAAATCCATGTCATATCCTTTTGATCACAGGAGCGTATCGTAGCACATGCTGGTGCCATTGCTGAAGCAGGCTGCTAAAAAGCCAGGCTAGTCCTGTGATCTGTCAGACCCTCAGTGAAGGCGCTGCAGAAATCAGCTGGCCTCATCTGGTCTGTGGCACTCAGCACCACAGACACATGAGACTAAAAATAACCACTTTTAAGGACAATCACTGAGCTCCGTAGACAGACGGTCCCAGTGATTCACTGCTACCAGAGCCTGTAGCCTTCTTCTAATTGCTTTCTGACTGCAGGCCACCAGTGTGCTTCGCTTTAGGTACTGCATTGCATTCTGAGTAAAAACAGTCTCCGTATTAAAGCAGAGGCTAATCAGGCACCCTCTGTGGCAAGGGTCACCCCTCAGCACCACGTGAGGCCTCTTTCCATTGCATTAGCTACAAGAGAAGTCCAGAAGACAATGAAGCCAATGCTTTCTCTTCACACGTCACCGCCGCCCCAGCACAAGCTCAGGGCTGGAGCACCAGTGGATGGAGGCCAGGCAGCTCCTGCGCACCAACACATTCCCTCTGGAGAGCAGAGGCCCCGCGGAGCCCCTCCCATCCACACCATCTTGCCGGGGCAGAGCGGCACTGCTGAACACTGGCAAAGTGTTTTTCAGAACCCAGCTCCCCTTTCCCTCCCACCATGTTGCACCAATAACTAAGCCACTAGAGGGTATTTTTAGACACAAAGAAGCTAGCAGTGCAGCGGCACAGCACTGCAATTTAACTATGACTAATGTTTCTATTAAAAGTCTTGCTTTTCCCTTTTATCCTTCACTCTTACATCTTCAGAGATGCAACATTTTGTCAGTGCACAGCTTCCCACACAGCAGTCCTACAATGTAATTAC
>JAVHNF010009779.1:17235-27426 GCA_034783455.1 Micropsitta finschii | reverse complement strand
GAAATTAGTGTTAAGTTATTAATTAATATCGTACTGTAAGAATAAAAAGTAAAATTTTGCCTACCTGGAGTAGACAAGAAGCCAATCTGTTTGTTATTGTTTTTCAATAGTAAATCTCTACTAATTGCGTTTTTATAATGAAAATGTAGTACAATTTGTAGTATGTTGTGAGAAATGTGAAATTTTTAACAACATATCTCAGTTAAAATATCTTCATTTTCAGCTAAAAAATAAGCAATTTATTTTTTTGAAAAGGGGAGCAGTTCTTATCTGATTGATAGCTTCAAATGCTAATCTCTTGATACTGAAACCTGGACATCTTACTTCCCTAAGACAATGCTCTTCAGCTGCACAAAGTCAAAATGGCTCCTACCTATGCCACAGACCGTTCTCACAGTATTTTTCAGTCCTGTATGCACATGGAACTGTGCATCTGTTCAATTCCTCTATTTCATGCCACCTTCTCTCTTTCAACTCAATTTTTTTACCCTCAGTCCTCCTTTGGATTTCACTTTTTTAAACTTTTAAGTTTTTTCTTCTGTAGTTCTGTAGTACTGTTTTCCTATCTCTCCTCCCTACTTCTTTTCCTTTCTTTTCTATCCCTTCTCTAAAACCAAGCTATGTCTTGGTCTCTTTGTAGATGGACATCCATCCACACAGTCTTCCTGTCCCTGCTTCCCACTCGTGCATGGAAAACTCTGCTATTGCCTGCAATGCCACTGTCATGCTCCAACCCATGTTGATGACTCAAAGTTTGTTGCTATGTTCTTATTTAATTTCAAACATGGACAATTTGCATTGGTCTCTCCACTTCCTGGCTCTAGAATTTTAAATTGACTGTCCTCATCTAGCACTGAACCCATACTTATTTTCTCTTAACGAAAGCAGTATTTTTATTATACTGCTTTGTTTATCACACTTTCTTTGTATAACCTCAGATTTCTTTGCCTACTTATCATTTCTCCTATTGCAGAACACCTAATTCTTCTCTTCTGTTTTCCTTTGCTTGAAAAATGTATTGTACTAAGGGCTATGATAACCACTAAGCCAAGCAAACCAAGATATAACTTCTTGTAAAGAAGGAATAAAATTCTCTGAATCAGGGAATTGACTGGTTTCACAGGGACATTAAGCGGACATATGTTGAGAGAAGAATTTTGAAAGTATTCAGCAGATTCATGTAATGAGCTGATAGGGAAAGTAAAGGATGCAACAGAAGAGTGGGGTGTTTTTAGAATTATAGAATCATAGAATAGTTCGGGTAGGAAAGGACCTTAAGATCATCTAGTTCCAACCCCCCTGCCAAGGGAAGGGACATCTCACACTAAACCATTCCACCCAAGGCCTCATCCAGCCTGGCTTTGAAAACCACCAAGGATGGAGCATTCACAACTTCCCCGGGCAACGCATTCCAGTGCCTCACCACCCTAACAGTAAAGAATTTCTGCCTTATATCCTTATAATTGGTGAGTACCTAGGTGACCAGAGTATATTGCAATTGGACAACCTGGTGGGTACTGGGGAAAATATGCGAATGCTAAAATGTCAGAAAATTAATCATAGAACTTCCATCTAGTCTAGCAGAGGAAATAGATCTAATACCACGCATTTTGGCTCAAGCTCAGAGAGCTTAGCTTTAGATAGAGTGACTTCAGTCCCAATTGACCAGAAATGTAAGATTTTTCCAGGTCAGCCATCTGGTTGCACATGTGCACGTGCACACATGTGTATGATTTATTTTCTTAATCACAGAGGAAGGATGCATAGACTCTTAATCTGGATAGAATATTCTTATTTTTTCCTGTCTCCCTTGTAGGTGTGTCTAAGGAAGTGTCGTATGCTGTAATGCTGGTTAAGCAATGGATAATGATAATAATAATAATAGCAACAGTGTGTCTGAATGCTTTCTTCTAGCACTGAAGGTAAATTTTGTAAATGATTTCTCAACAAAGTGTTTATTGTGGTGTAATGAGATGACTGAAAATACCATCGTGGTGTGGTAACCCTTCTTGATAAGCATAGCTTTTATAGACATTGCTTTCCCAGATTTCAGGTGATTGTTCCTTGAAGGCTAATTATTCTGAGGGAGAGGGCTTTGAAACAGAACTATGTTTGGATTTTGTCCTTTTATTGCCTTGCTGGTATTCTGGATCTGCATCTGTTCCTGTACCAAGTTGCTAATCTTCCTCAGACCCTCTTCTGTAAAATGCAACAGTTAGTCCCTGCATTAGCTTTTTGTGTTTCCAGCATATTGTCTAGGGAATTCTGGGGAAAGCAAGTTATACTGTACATTAACAGTGCTCAGAGGTATGAGCCTGGAGCAGTATCACCAGGTCTTGTCTTCACAGGATTGGGCAAGAGGAAGTGTGGGCAATGTGTGGCATGTCATTTTGCTGTGCAGTTGGAAGGTGAAGGCTCTGTCCTGTGAACGGCTTTGTGTGGTGCTGGTGTGGGGACAGCTGTGTAACATGGGCTGGAGGCTGGGGTGAAATGCAAGCCCCGGAGACTCTTTCGGGTTGCCATGGCAGGATTTGGAGTCCTCCACAGGTTTGGAGGGCTCCTTTCTCTTTTAGTGAGTTCCCCAAAGACTGAAACGATTCTAATGTTGAAAAAGCCAAATTTTATTTAAATAAGTACTGTAAATGTTGCTTTTTAAAAAGAGAAGATTCCAAAAAAGTAGATAAACCGAAATGGAAATGAACTAAGACCAGCCATACCCTACAGTCCTTGGAGCAATCTCCTTTGAAAACTCTTGGTACCTCCCCAAGAGGGACAGGCCAGAATGGAGCTGTACCCCTTCCTCCAAGGGTGCTACATGGCAGAGCCACACTCTTAAAGGATCACACACATAATTAGAAGCCAGAAACCAAACACTTACATACATGTTACCATCCTGAGACCGAGTTATTTCCTCATCCCCTGCTGTGTGCGACAGAGCAGAAGAACCTCTAGAGCCCTTGTTGTCTTTTGCCTGAGACCTTTTCCCAAAGCTTCTCTGTGCTCCGGCCCCAGTCTTGTTTCCTGAGGCACTCTGCTTGAAGGGATGAGATGCATCAATTTAGGCTGGGTACTTCTTTCTGCAAGGGGAAAAAAAAGATTAAATGAGTGCATAGAATATAACATACCAGTTTAAGATCTTGTGCTTTGTAAATTTCATGTATTCTGGGCTGAACTAAGGCCAGAAGCTGCATAATCCTTTGTGCTTAACCCTGCAGCGCTTCTGGGAGTGGAGTCACTGTTGGAATGGTATGTGGTTTCTGCCAAATGCACGCTGTCTTTAGTTTCACAAGTGATTTCGGCCATCAGTTTAGGATTAGATTTGAGAGAATAACAGAAGTAGCTGCTTGCTATTCAGTAGAGCTTAGACCCACAGCAGCACTGGGACAGCTGAACTGTTGCTGAAAGAAATTCACCTAAATCTCTGAAGTAAGCATCCTTTTATTTATGGTCCAGGCTGAAATCCTATTGTCCAAAATTGAGCAAGGCTGCTATTTTCTCTACCTACCCTTTCAGTGTTTAACTCAGTGGCTTTAGCAATTTTTTTTGGCTGGCTACTTTGTGGTGCTGTCAGGCCAGGCCTTGGTTTTGTATGTGGGGGCATGTGTACATACCCTCAAACTTTTTTCATTCTGTTTCAAAATAATGATGACCACAAATTTTATTAAGGGTGTTTTTTCTGTCCAGAGGTACCAGTTGATTGGATGTATTATACCTCCTCTGTGCACCCACAGAATTCTGTTTTAATTTAACAGGCTTCTTTGAGTTGCAAAGAGAGGAACCCTTGTGAACTACCTCTTAATGCTCTTTTTCTGCCATTGAGCAACCTGCAAATAATGTGGAAAGGTTCCTTTCATGGTATATACCTCTTCTCAAGCACTTCCTGCTGTGTTTTTTTGGTTGTGTGGGTTTTTTTTTTTTTTTTTTTTTTGTAGAGAGCTTCTGCTGCCACTCAGTAGTGTCATTTCATCACCAGGCAGAGAATAAATAAACCAAAGCTGTTGACATCATTCTTCTTTTCTTTACCCCAACATCCAACTGGTCTGTTCAAGTTGTATTATACTGCATTTGCACAGCTTCTGCTTCTATGACCCATTAGGACAGAGCCTGCTTGTACTTAACAAGAGTCTCTTTCATGCTTTGTGGATCTCTTCAGGCCACAGCAGGACACAAAATAATCCCTTTTGCATTTCATAGTTTCACAGTACTTTTCTGGTGAAGATGAAATAACCTTTCTGAATGAAAACAGTAACATCATCTCCATAAGCCTGATTTTGGTACAAGGTAATTTTATCATTGTTTTCACATTTTACAGAATGAACAGCAGCTTTTTTCCCAGCAGATCCCAAGATTTTAAGTTATTAAAATCTGTAAGGAAAGGGTTGTGTAAGTTTTTTAGATCAGTGTGGAACTAGTTCCTTATAGGAGCATCTGGTAAGACTTCCACAGACAGTCTCTTCAAATCATAACTTAGAAATTTGAAATCAGAATTTGAATTCAAAGAGGCCAGAGTTTTTCGTAAGTTCTTATGCAAATTTTATGGTTTTTCCTTACTTTTAGTTCTAACATAAAATGAAAGATCTGTGTTTTAGAAAATTTGTTTATAGGATACAATCTGCTTTGCACACTTGAAACTTCCATCTCTGTATACTGTGCATATTCCGTAATGTTTTAGTTTCTGAAATGTATTTCTGACAAATATACTGTATACAGAAATCCAAGAAAGTACCTTTTGCCTGTTGTATCCATTTACTCTAAATTTCACACAGTGAAACATGTTGAACTGGATTTGAAGGTTTGGTTTTTTGTGGTGTTTATTTTTTTGTTGGTTTTTTTGGTTTTTTTTTTGTTTTTTGTTTTTTTACGATTGCTTGATGAACAGATACCAGGGTTGTGGGTTTTCGGGTGGGGATTTTTGTTGTTTTTTTTTTTTTCCCTCCCAAAAAATACTTATTCTAGTATATCTTTCAGAACGTCTTATACCACAAAAACTTAAGCAGACTAAATTGTCTATTTCCAAGGGTCTTCTCAATAAAAGTAAAACTTCAGATAACGGAGGTAGGCATGTGTCCTTTTATCCAAGGACTCCTTTCCTGTGTTTGCAGGAAACATTACGTTACCTTGTCTGTATTTGGTGTTTAGGTGTGAGTTCAGGACTGTTGTGCATTCAGTTGTCATTACTCTCTTTAAAAGAGGTCCGTTGGCCAGGTCTGGTGCAGGAGCCCACGGAAGCTGTGGGAGCATATTGCAAAAGCCTTATCTGCTTGTGTGAGATAGCACCTTGTGCAAGTTCGGGATGTAAAGTTTTGAGTTTTGGTCATGTCTGTTTGCTTCCTATCTAGAAAAGGAAAATAAAACCACCTCATCAGCTTGCATAGTCTTTTCCTCTGCAATTTCCCTAAATGCATTGATCAGATGTTGTCTTCTGCTGGTCTCCTGGTTGTATAACAAACAGAAATTGGGCTTTGAGTTCTGTTCCCCGTGCTCTTCTGTTCCATGCTGTTGGTGAGGTGTGTGTCATGGTATCATTTCCCCAACCTGTTTGTTTTTCTCTTCCAATGTGCTATTAACTGCTGTTGGCTATGGTATATTTTGATTCCGTAAGCTTTTTCTTGTGGTATGTGGAGGTGTTTTTTCTACTCAGATTCTGAAGTCTTCAGTGGGTTTTGTGGGAAAATGCTATTGTATACAAAGATAAATGAAGAAAAATGATTTTCTCTTTTCTTGTTAGTTATGCTTATTCCTCTAAAACTAAATAGTAATGATCTTAAACCCAAACTGAGATTATTAAGTGCTTATGCATGTGTGTGCACACTCGTGATTCTGCTGAAGTGTTATTTATAGCTATACAGCACAGATGACTGCTTAAAAAAAAGGAATAATCAGCATGATGTGGATACTGGGCACATGGTTTTATATTTTTGTGTAGAAGTATTACTCTATATAATGCTCTGTGGTGCAGTAGCATTCCTTCTGCTTGTCAGTTTTGGCAAGGCAGGAAAAATATGATGTAAGCATTTAATACTAGGACCCAGCATAGGCACATTGAACTGGTGCTCACTCTTTCTTTGCTCTTTCTGCTGATACTTGTTTATGACGTGTGTTGCTTGCTTCAGATGTTACTGAAATCAAAGTATTTAAATGGAATTTAATGAAATAGAGGGATTTGTGGTGTTGTAATGTGAACATCCTATGAGTTAAGAGTTGACTGCTGTTGGCTTAAGAAGGAAAGGGATATGAAGATTGATGGGAAAATTCATAACAAGGTAGCTGTTACAGAACAGGAATTTTTCTGTTCAGCAGTTAAGTCTGCAAGGTCAGGAAAAGAATGGCAGCAGGATTTTAGGATTTGTCAGTCATTAAGCCTTATATTGGATACTACTGACTATATTTGAAAGTTTCTAGGAGCTCTTTAGTCATTGTTGGGCTGGAATTTGCAAGCCAGAGTAAAAAACTTTAGTCTTCTTGGGTCAGTGGTACTATTGGTAGGGAGATGAAATTTATTTCTTGTGAATAAGGTGCCACAGAAGAAAGGGGCTTGCAGTCTTACTGCAGTATCTGATGGTTATAAGATACAGAATTTTGAAATGAAAATATTTGTTTATTTCTGGAGATTAAATCAAATACTAAATTCATCTTGAAGTTCTTGGAGAGCCATGGGAAAGATTTGGAAAAGGAGTAATTGGCAGCAGGAGGTTGGCTTAGTTAGCTTTGGCTAGAATCGAGCCAGAACCTTGCATTTTATGATATGGTTGGCAGCTGTCCTGTTCCTATTTGTCTTGATTTTGTGTGTTGTATAGGATTGGTGATGTTTAACTGCTTTTGAGCACTTGCATAACCCTTGAAGCTGCTGTGTTTCCCCAACTTATCTGAATTCCACAAGTTCCACATGGGGTGGGTTGAAGAGCTGGTTTCACCCCAGCTTTCCTCCTTGTGAAATAACCAGCCACCAAGCCTAGGGGTACATAGGGTGGTTTTTTTTTTTAAAACAGGCACAGGGGAATAAATTTAGTTTTCCTGTAGGAAACAATGCAAAACTTTAGGATCATCACTTTGGAAATCCAGGTGTGCTAAGATGCTTTTATTATCATGTCCAGCAGTCTTAAAGAGCTGGACAGCTGTGAAGGGAAGATCTGAAGGGATTGAGGATTGTTTTGAAATATTTTGAATTTACTTCAGGCTGGGCAACCTTTCTTAATTTTATCTGTGTCCCATCCCTCTTCGACTGTCAGAGAAAAGTTGTTGAGATAACGGATCCTTTGGGCTGTGTAACAGAAAAGGGGAGAAGCTGCTTCTGAAGGATTTCAGAAGTAGGACACAAAGCTGCAGGCTTGCCTGCCTCTATTCCCTGTAACCTGCACAGCAAGTGCATGTGCTGAAAGTACTGTGGTGCATGAGATCAATGGTTATTAATACCATGTTTTTGATAAAAAAGTTTTATCTGGAGAGTAAAATGTGTTTTGGCAATAAGCCTCACACAAAGTAAATAACATGGCCTTTGCGTTTCTAGCTCTGACCTCATCTCTCTCATTGTTTGTCCTAACAGAAGCCCTTTATAACTCAATTATTCCACATTGTGCTTGTATAAATTGCAGAGATGCTTTCTTCCAGAAACTTCTAAATCATCTTGCAGGATAAGTCATTTTCAATCAGAAAAGACTGTTATGCTGGGTTTAGGTACTTAAAGCTGTGTATTTGGCCTTTTAATTTATTTTTACTGTTATTTGCCTTTGGATGGTTGTAATATGTTAGGAGTCTTTACTGAATGGGTTTCAATAGCTTTTCTGGTTATTTGAGAGCCAGCTGTATATACTTTGAGTCCTACTATCTGCTTTATTAAAGTTTAGACATGGCTATCCTTCTGTCTCAGTAGGTCTAGGGGATAAGTGATCTATGCTATTTTGAACAGAAGTCTTTGTGGTCATAATTTTGCACGGAAGATGGGTTTTTGTCAGCTGCTGTCCTCCTTTCAGGAAGGGTTGCAGAAATGAGTGCTAAGACTTTGTAATCCTGGAGAAGCACCTGTAGGTGGTTAGGAAGAAGTACAGAGGTTCCTCTTGAGCTCAAGTAAATAGAAATTTCCAGTCCTTCACCATCACTGAAACTTCTGCAGTTCAAAGCCATTGAGTTTCGGCTGCTTTTTTACTGTGAGAGATGCTCTTTAAATAGATTTGGCTGACTGTCAGGCTTAAAATCAAATGATTCAGATTAGGTAAGTGTTCGATGTAAGATTTCATTACACTGTTTTAAGAGACAGTCCCCTATAGTTTTATAAAACCCAGAAATGTTTTGGATGAAGAAGCTGGAGTACTGTTTGCTGTAAAGAATATCTTCATACAGTATAAAGCTGTACTTGACTCCAGCAGCTCTGCAGTTTCATTTCAGAGTGTTTCTCCAAAACATGGTCTCTCCATGCTCTTTGTTGGCCTGAGCAGTTAGCAGGAGCAGAGAGTGGGTTGGTTTTGTTTTTCATGATTTATTTGTTGATTTGAAAAGTTGTTGTGAGATTTCTTTCTTCATAAAGAGCTTGTTCAGTTTTCCCCCTCAAATCACGGTAGAAGCAGTAGGCTGTCTACTACTTCAGGAATGCCACTGTTGCCTCTTCAGGGAGTTGTATTCCGAAGAGGCAGTTTTGCTTATCAGTATTCTACCTACAGTTTCTTCTAGTGGTTGGTAGGCTGTACAGATAACACTGGTAATGTCTGAAATGACAGCAGTTTCAGTCAAGGATGAGTGTTATCCCAGTTTGCTCATTGTTCTGTCTAATCCCTTAGGTTCTGGTTTCTGTTATCTTGATGTGATCTCTCTGAAATGGCCTTCATTGTGTCTTCTGGAAAATCTGTGGTGTTTGTAGTAGACTTGCTGTACCCTTACTCTCTAAGTGGATTTGGGGAAACACTTGTTTGTAATCACCGCTCCAAAATCATTTAATGGTCTTTACTAGGAACTTTTACTTTTGGATAATTACTTTTGCATCATGGAAACATTTCCCTAGTGTCTGAAAGACCACTTAGAATAACCCAGTACAAGCACTTGAGTATATTTTCTAAGATGATTCTGGGAATCATCTGTCAACTATGGTCTCTGATACTCACAGCTTTGTTGTAACATTACAACACTTCACAGATTAGGAATTGTGCAATAGCAGAATGGAAACTAAGGAAGACAAGTAGGAGTCTGTTGTGCGCATCAGTGGCACTGTCAGGTGCTGTCAGTTCCTAGTTCCAGCCAGTAGGTACAAGTAGCAGAGCCAGGTAATTAAGCTGTTCCTCTAAAAGGAAGACTGAAGAATGGGTGTAAGCTTGACAGCAGGCTTCCCCCTCTCACCCTTTTCTCTCAGCATGTCAATCAAGACTGAGAAAATGCATGCAGAAGGTAGAAAGTTGGTGTATGTTCCCATTTGTGCTCTCAAAAAGTTTTTTTAGATAGAGATGAATGGAACTAATTATAACTTCTTGTAGTTGCACTGTATCATCTAGGTACACAAAGAAATCTGTCATGTATTTTTGGCTAGCTAAGAATCTCAAAAAGAGGAGAGATCTTCAAGAGGAAGTCATTCCTCCTTTCATTCTGTCAGGTATGCTTACCTTTAAGATCACTGCCCCATTCATACTTTTCTTCATCCAGCTGCATGGTTGTTCGGTATTGGGAACATTTTCTGTCCCTTTATTCTATTTCGTCACCTTCAAGATTGAATTTAGACTGTCTTGCAAAGCTGGCTATCCTTTGGGTTGTCTAAACTGTAAACAAGGCTCTTAATATTGATACCTCTGCAATTAAATATAATTTAATCTATGCAGAAATTAGCAACTACTTTCATCATTTCAGCTACATGGAGAAAGTACATTCGCAAGCCTCTAGCTGTGAAAATGTTTTTCCATCTAGCTGAGAACAGCTATGGGATCAGTCGAGGGGATCATTCCTGTGCTTCCTTACCAAAAGAGCCACTCAGCTGGGAGCTTTCACCAGAATCTATTGCCTTGGACAATTCTTTCTTCTTTCTTCTTTCTTCTTTCTTCTTTTCTTTTTTTTTCTTTTTCTTTTTTCTTTTTTTTCTTCTTTCTTCTTCTTTCTTTTTTTTCTCTTTTCTCTTCTCTTCTCTTTTCTTTTCTTTTTGCTTTCTTTTCTTTTCTTTTCTTTTCTTTTCTTTTCTTTTCTTTTCTTTTCTTTTCTTTTCTTTTCTTTTCTTTTCTT
>JAVHNF010009779.1:3085-16854 GCA_034783455.1 Micropsitta finschii | reverse complement strand
TCTTCTGTTTTTATGTGTAGAATGCTGTGCTCTTCTGTCCCAGAGTGGGGTTTCTTTAGGCTGGAAGTATGTGCTTGAATAATGGTCAGCTTTGTTCTGGGGTTGCATTGCTGGAGACAGATAGCAGTGGTGCCCTGTGCCCTTCTCTTGTCTGTTGAGCCCAACTGCAGCTGGGAGCCCTCCTTCCTGAAGAAAGCTGTTGACAAACAGCATGAATTCAAGGGAATATCTAGAATGCTGGATTTAATATATGTTTTTAGTTATATATATATATTTTTAAAATATAGTATTCTTTATTATAAAATTTGTGTAACATTATTACGAATCTGTACAGCTTTTCAGGGATATAGTTAGCTTTTTTAATCCTGCTGGCTAGATTAATTTAGTGCCTTAGTCCAGTGAATAGTGTTCTTAATATGATAAACAGAATTCAAGTACCTTAAAAGTGTATAGGCTTTCTGCCTCAGTACATTTTTTTTCTAAGATAGTGTTTTGAGTAATGAACTAAGGGCATCATTTGTGCTTTTGCATCTGGCACTCCTCCTGTCTTGGTCATATTTCTGTATTAGTAACATTTCCAGCTATGAGAACCCCCTCTCTTTCCTATGTGAAGTTTTTTTCAAGTCTGATAATATCTTTCTATTTTGCTTCAGACTCAGTCTTTGGGAGTCATGCCAAGATGCCACTGGGACATACAGTGGCTACAGCTTTTGAATCTGTCATCTGAGGTGGTTTTTTCTTTGTTGGTTTGGTTTTCTTTCTTCCCCCTCCCCCCCCCCCTTTTTTTTTTTTTTTTTTTTGTGTGTGTGTGTTTTGTTGCTTTTTGTTGTTTGAGTTTTTTTAATACAAGACTAATGTGGAGCTGCAGTTGTCACTTAACATTAAAATACTACAGAAGGCTGGGAAATGCCATTGGCAGTTCAGTTGTAGTGGGTTTCCTTGTACTATTAAAAAGCCGTTGGCTTGTATGTGTTTTTAATAGGGCAGCAGTCTTTCTGGAAAACTTCTTTAATTGGAAAGAATACATGAAAATCTTTTCTCATTTAACTGTAATTTTGTGGAGCTTGTGACATATATCATCAAAATGTTACTGTGATTTTATTTCAGAAAGTAAATTTTGTTTTTCTCTTTAGTTCTGTGGCTGGGACAGCTTACAAGATAACACAGTATCTGGGAGCAGGCAGTACCGTACACCTACATCTGAACACCTACATCTGCTGATAGGCTTGCAGAGCAGTAGGCTTCCCTTTCCCTTACAGATCACTGCTGTTTTCTTAGCAATGGTATATTGAGTGTTTAAAGTATGGGAGGGTTAGCTTTTTTCCTACTGGTGGTTCGTCAGTGATGATGGATAAACCCCAGGATGTTTTAATAATGATGATTGATTTTTACTGTAATTCTCTTCTGCTACTTGCTGTTTGTTATCCTGTTATATTTTATATCATAAAATATGATAGAGCAGAAGCTGAGTCTATAAATAATACATATGAATAATGTCTTCCATAGATTTCAGATTAATTAGTATTCTATGTTGTGGTTATTGTATAACATTGATAAGTTTTTAGAGGTGGGCAAAGTGTGAAGCTGCCATGGATCTCCAGAGACGTGGCTTTGTCGTAAGTGAGTGGTTCCCAGCTTAAGTGTTTTCTGGTTGTTCTTAGCTCTGTAAAGGCTGTATAGCCATATGAGCAAACTGAACTTGAGTTCATGAGTGATCATAGCAAATATGTAGTAAGAAGTCAGTTTTGCTAAGCATGTGCAAATGCAATGCAGGTAGTAAGTGTGCATGGTTATTGCAAGAGTCCTAGCCAGCTTGCAGTAATCTTGCTGCAATGACAGCTGAACCACAAAGCCTCTAATCTGATTTTGGTTCCACAGCAATAAAAATAAATAGAAAAAAATGTATGTGCTTTATCATAACTGAGACAACTTGGCTTAAAAAGTACTTGAAGTTTTATAGCTCAATTTGAGAGCAGAATCTTTCTATGAACTTGAAGTCAACTGAATAGGTGTTGCTTATAGCTGTGCATTTTGGATATGTTTTGGATTGTATTGTCTATCTTTTCATAGATGCTATGAAAAAGAGATGATGGAGTGCTTGGCTCAGGGTTTTTTGTGTGGTAACACAGAGCCTGCTTGCCTCAGCTCATTCGCACAGCGTCCTGCTCCATCTCTGCAGCACAGGCTTAGCCACTGCACATATTACAAATGATGTTGATGTACAGAGGTCCTTAAATTGTTGCTTGAAACTGAATTATCTCACACAGTATGGTTGGTTCATGGTTCATTAAGGGATTGAGCAAATAAAGGAGGCTGAGACTGAAGTTGCTTTAAAATTAATCCTGTATATGTTCAGTGCTCAGGAATGTTGTGTGACAGGCATGGTAATGGTCTGTGTCTGCAAGCTTGCAAGCACCTCTGAAAATTTTGCATGGCACACTGGCAACCAAGAAGAATATTCATCTGTATATAGATATTTGCCTGCCTTAAAGCAATGCTGAGGCTTCATTAATATTTGTAGAATGAGTTTAATAGAAACACAAAAAAAATATTACTAGAAGGGAATGGGTAAGGCTGTTGTATCACATTTGCAGATGTTGAGGAAGTTCTTTGTGAGTTTTTACAGGTGTATTTATAATTATGTGGAAGGTAAAAAAGTGTGCCTTCACAGACAGCTAGGATATCTTTATAAGGAATTATGCTCTTAGTTAATCTTTGTACAAACTCTATGTGTATCTACTTTATAGTGACTTCATGCTGAAATTACTACTTCAGTATGCGTGAAAAAGTCATCTTGCTTATACCAGCCTTAATAGGTGCATTCAGTTGTTACGTGTATCAAAAATGGGATAATCCTAAATGTCACTGGGAGTGTCCCTGGAAAATACTATGCAATTGTCTGTAAAGTAAATACAGATAGACTGTACTTGTGAGAACTTTGCAAAATGGTTTGCTGTGAAGCTTGTAGTTCCTGTTTCTAGGAATTTCTTAGATCAAATTCTTTTTTGTGTTTCCTGTGAGATAAGGGAAAAAGGGAACTTGTCATGGGAAGAACACTTTCTATGGAATAGTTCTGGCTTCTTCAGAGCACCAGTGTCTTTTGGAAGACATTGTACCAAGATTAAGTAACATTTTATAGAGAAACAGTTTCTAATTAAGAAAATTTGTAGACTCTTTTGTTCTGGAGAGAGCTGTGGGCTGCTGAGTTCAGGATGAGCCTTTGTCGTTGTCAGTTTGGCCTTCCAGGTTCAGTGCAAAATCTCAGTTCCTGGGTGGACAATATGCCAGTGTTAATTCACAGAATCACAAATCCTCATACTACTATTTGAGTGACTAGAAGATCTGATTAGACTGTTAAGGATACATATGAAAACTGCTATAGATACACATGAAAACTGTGGTTTATTTTTATTAATCTGACTTCCTTCTTAACCCTTTTAACATACTGCAGCCCTCTTTCTTTTGCATACTTTTCTTGCAATTCTCTGTTCTTTTCCATGTTACTTTATTTTTTGGGTGGAGAAAGGTTTATATTTTTTGCTTTGTCTCAGAAGATTCAGTGTATTGTGGGAGGTGAGGCAACACTGGTCTTGGCAGAACACCACAAAACCAAGAGAGTAATTAAATGACGTAAGCCTTTGATTATTTTTCTCTTTCAAGCTTTCTGGCACGGCTGGGCATTCCAATTGCAAACGGAGGATGAGGAGAAGAAACTTCCAAAGATCGCACACAGAATAAAAACAACTGTATTGGAGACTTTTTGCTGCTTAAAAACTCTGCTCTAAAGTCCTGGAGATGCTTCTTTTTCCCCTGTGAGGATGATGTCTCTTTCATCACCCGAGATAGATGTAACTGGAAGGGAGTTGCCAAGCTTTTATGTTGGTTTTGATTTCTCTGCTCCCTTGCTAATTGGATTTTTCCCATCTTCTGCAGGAGGATTATAAAAGGATTAGAGAAGCTGGGGGTTTTGGGGTGCGGGAAGTAGCTATTGTTTTTTTCTGTGATTCTGGGACCAACTTGATTTGCCATTTGTTCCCTGAAGTTGCTGCCTGTTTGGAAAAGGGAGAAGCAGCGTAACAGATGAACTTGCATGACCATGGATTCCTCCCATTTGCAAACTTTGTATGTGTCTGCTTGTAAAAAAGGTTTTTGCATACATAGTCATCAAATGAAGAATAGCATCCTGGGCTGGATTTAAAAGAAGCAAACCGCTTGTGTCCTGATAAAAGATAGGTTCTGTTTAAACTGTAATTTAAAGAAGATCGGATGTTGTGCTAGTTTTAATTTCAGTGAAAGAAAGGAAGTGTCTGATCCAAGTCAAATACTCTGCCAGTCTAAACCTACATATTCTACAGCAGAAACTAGAAGAATGTCTTGGAAAAGAAATTACTTTTCTGTGGGTCGGGGGAATGTACAGGGCATGTTTACTCCACGAAATACAACCTCAATTGCACCAAGTAAAGGTCTCAGCAATGAACCAGGACAGAACAGTTGCTTTCTGAACAGTGCACTACAGGTAAGAGCACAGAATAAAAAAAGTTTGTTTCTTTATCCTCTATTGCAATATTTTATTAGGTTTGACTGTTCAACAGATAGAGCCAGGCTTGACATAATTATTTGTGGGTCTAGATAGAATAAAGCTATCTGTGGAAGTGCAGACCAGTTGAGCTATAGAGCAGCCTTTTTTAATTTTCAGGTTTTCCTGCTGAAATCGACAGCATCTGAATAGTCATCACTTACTGTTCTTCAGTCTCTTATTTGTGTAAACTTGTAAAATGTCAACTAAAGTGGAAAGTATATGTAGAAAAGTTATTCTAAAATAATAGAACATTGCATAGCTTGCAGTATGTCTGCTCCTTGAAAGGTGTAGACTTTTAATTTTTTTATTGAACTTTAGACCTAACTTTTTTATTGAACCAGTCAAGTTCAGGAGAATACTTATACAAGATTCTTTTTGTGTGGTTTTCTTTTAGCTGCTTACTTGTAGATGCTTAGCTTAGATGACTGAGTGCTAACCTTTCAATTTAAAAGAAGAACCTTTTCCTGTGTCAAAATTCAGTGGAGTGGTATGGCTGCTATAGTGGCATTGTCACCATTTAGAGGTTTTTAATGTCTGATGTTTGAGACATTAAATCCTGTCTGCAGGGTTTAAAACCTTTTCTCCACATAACTGTCCATCCCTTCATATGACTTGTCTGTGTAGCACAGACTGTGTTTCTGTGGTTGGGTTTTTTGTATGTTTTGGTTTACGACTTTTTGTTGTTTCCTCCCCCTTTTTTCTTCCATGGGCATGATTAGGTTCTCAACTAACTTTATTTTCAGGCTTCAAGATACCCCAGATGCAAATGATACAAAGTAAAACACCAGTGACCCTCATAAAGCTTAATAAACCATGAAATGGTTAAATAGGTCCAAAGAGAATTTATAGTAAGAGAAGTGATAAGTGGAGTTTCTAATTATGTACTCTATTGCTTTTGTTAAGTTGTAAGGTGTAATCACTAGCTGCTTCCTAATAGTGAGTTACTGAACTTAGGTCAGAACTGAGCAGAACCTAACAGCTCCATGCCATATATGAAGATGAAAGTGTATGACCTGACCTTTAGTCTTCTACATAAACCATTTCCTTCTGAAGCTTAAGAGAGACAGGATACCAAAAATATTTACTGTCAAAGCTGAATTAAAAAGCAAGATGGTAATAATTTCATAAAATATATATACTTCTCTTGGTTTTAATTTTAATTTTTTTAGCATTCAGCATTAGCCTGAAAGGCTCTTTAATGCTTGTTGCTCCTTACTTTTAAATATTTCTATAAACATTGAGGATAAATTCCAAAGCCAATTACATGAAAAAATTGGACTTGTTTCTAAATGTATTACTTTTTTGTCCTTTCGTGAAGTCTGCAGTAGTTCTTCAGGAATGTTGTGTGTAATTAGATGTTTCCAAGGCTTATGTTGCCTCCAGGCCCTTAAGTATAGGGAAAGTTTGAGCATAAACATAGCCATGACAATTCTGAAGTTTTGGGAAACTTTACAGATTAAAATATTCAATAAATGTGTTTTTAAATACAATTTTAGATAATGTTTGTGTGCTGTAGTTTAATTAACAAATTATTCCAGCTGGAAATACTTCTTGAAACCAGCACAACTTTTTTCAGGGCAGTTGATTTTTTTTTTTTTTCTAGCCAGCTGCTCTGGACAAGTTCATTAGAAATAAGAAGTCTGGTTCCTCTCTTTATGCTAACAGAGCATTTGCCCAGTCAGATGCCAGACTGGATCTTGCCACTCCGGAACATGGCAGGACGTGATTTAGGTCAGGGCTTCTTTCAGTAAAAGCTTTTGCCTCTTGAAAGGCTGGTGGCTCTGAGGCTTACAAGAAGGTCCAGTTATTGTTAGTCGAAGCTGAAACAGCCAGCACCAACCACATGTATATACAAAGAGTTGACTGTGAAAAATCTCAGAGATTAGTATTATTGCTGGTTTACAGATAAGAATTTAGATAATTGACCAATTTGTCACTGTTACAGCAAGCATTGCTTCTTGCTATTGCTAGTAGAGCATAGAGAAGCCTGCTTGCTTTTATATGCTGTGACCATATACCTGGTGTTACCACAACGCTTGTCCTGAGAGAAGAGTATAACTGCCTTCACAATTAGGGTTAAAAATCTGCCAGTAATCAGAGCATGTAAATATACTTCCTAATGGTAATATTGGGCATAACAGCTTGTTAATGTATATGCTGCTGGTGTTCCATTTTCCCATTATTTGGCCTTCCTGCTCAGAACAAGGAGGCTGCCTAGGAGGTGGAACAACAAACAGGTTTTAGTCCCAGCAGTCAGTGGGGTATTCTTGGCAGGTCTGCCCAGCCTCATGATGTGGCTGCACAATGTGATGTCAACAAGGGGGAGCAGTCAGGGCAAGTGCTGTTAAAGACGGGACTAGCACATGGATAAGAAGTAAGGGGTTTTTTTTATCTAAAAGCACATGGCAAGAAATTCAGAGGGCTGTCCTCCTGTACATTAATGTAAGTGAATGCTACAGCTGAGGAACAAAGATGAAAATGTCAACTTGCAGTTAGATAAAAGACATTCCATTATAAAAGTGATCTTCACTGGAATTAGGCTACCCCTATGATTATTTAGCATGTGCAATTTTAATTGGAGCTTTGTGTAGTGTTTTATTTTATATATTCATAAAATTGGCTATATCCCTTTTTGTATTTCAGGTTCTTTGGCACCTGGACATTTTTCGACGCAGTTTCCGGCAAATCACAACGCACAAATGTATGGGAGAGTCTTGCATCTTTTGTGCTCTTAAGGTAAAAGTTGGAAATAAATTCAAAACAGTTTAAAAAAAAAATTAACAAATATTTCTGATATTTGATTTATATGTTTAGTCAAACTTTCATCTGGAAATTTATGAGAACAAAGGTAAATATGATCAATATTCACCCAAGACACTTGCAGTACTCTCTTTATATTATGTTCAAGCCAGTAAACTGTGAAAATACTCCAGCTAAAGTTCTCAGGTACAAGGACTCTTTTCAGTGGAGTGCAGATCGTCAGCTTCCATGCTGTTCAGAAGATCAGCCAGTAAAACATCAATTTGCTTAGTTTTTAATTATTTATCATTTTGTTTATAATTATCATATTGTGTATGCAGTTAATTTGCTTTTCAGAAATTACTTTTTCTTCAGAGCTACTTTAGCTGTAAGACTTTCTGTTCAAAACTGTTGATTACGTAAGACTGAAAGGTATTTTCTACTGTGTTGATGTCTACATTAAATTGCTGGGCTCTTTGTGTTCTCTGTTTTAAAAAACATCAGTTCTGTTTGTAGATGCAGATACAATAGAGAAGCTGCCTGGACAGTAAAATGTGGATGCTACCTCTGATTCTGATTACTGTTACGTACTTGAGTAAACTGTGCAATCCTACATCTCTATTTCTCTCTATCCATTAATTTTTAGCACTTCCGTTTTTTTGTGCCTTCCTGTCTAAGTTTTGCTAATTCAAACCCACGGCTCCCTCTAACCCTGTAAGAGAGAAGAGATGTGATGAAAATACCAGTTTTAATCTTCTGAGCAATAATTTTTCTTTCTGAAATAGGTACTAAGACATTTTCTTTGATCATAAATTGGTTGTAATATCCAACTAAATATATAAATCCACTGTGGGAGAATGTGTCATGAGTTCCATGTGCAGTAATGAAAAGGACAGACAGGATGTCTTATAAATATGGCAAAATATAGAATGCATGGTTTAAATTAAGATCATATGAAGTTCACAGGCAGTATTTATAGTATAATAGCTACTGTTAAATTACTTTACAGCTGGTCTGGGAGACACTGGCTTGAGATTAGTTATCTGGTGAGGTTTTGGCCTGTCGTTGAGGGGTTTCCCCTTGCAAAAGAAGAGCAAAGAGGAGACTATTAAGGCATGGAAAAAAAAAGTAACTTCCTTCTAAAGTGGAATTTGTCTCAAGATGTATCTCTTGAAATGATGAGACAAGATAATATTTACAGGATTATCATCAGAAGAGGATGTAATAATGGGTTAGGAGCAAGACAAGCACATCAAAAAGAGAAATAGTGCTATCCAGACAAAGAAAAGATGGAGATATTAAATGTATCCCCTCCTATATAGGGAAGTGGCAAGACTTATTTGTCATCCGGTTTGAGTTCATTAAATTCAGTGGGATAATTTGAAATTAATTCTTGGATCATTTCTTCAAATATTGCCAAGTGATTGTTGGCATTCTTTGGTAGCTGAGATGGGGACAGTAAGAAAAGGATTTAGGAAATTACCATGAATATAAGCTTTTGCTCTTCTGGGCTTTAACCCAATAGCATGATATGGCAAAGAAATACCAGGAAATCAAACAGGTATTTGAATGAAAATAAACTGGACTTTCAAGCAGAGTTAAGTTTTTTAATATAAATATAATACCTAAAAGTCTTTATCTGAATTGAAAAGGGAGTTGGGGGAGATGTTACAGGAAAAAGAGAGGATGAACCTGTGTGGAACAGATGTTGAAAGATGAATTCTGGACAAACACTCATCTGGATTAGCAGTACCAGTATGAGAGGGATGCTAGGATCTCTGGAATATATGTATTAAAAGCATACATTGGGGCAAAGAATGTTTAGTTTTGTTGGTAACATCCTTGCTTTTGATGTCTTGCTGAAGTGTGCAGTATGCTATTATAAACTTGGAAGTGACAGGTAGAGTGGCAGAATTCACAAATTGTATGCCTGCAGCCATATGCTTACTTTTTAAATTAGGCAGCTGTCAAAAAAATTGCTGCTCTCTCTCCTTGCTTGCAGATGTCTGCAAAGATTTATTTGGTTTGTTTCCTATCTGAAGTTCTTACTAGTGCCATGCTTAGCCAGAAGGTGTTACAACCCTTAGTTTCCAACAAAGTTATAACATTGTACCAAAGTCTCTAGTGCTTTTGCACATTTTAGAAAGCTTGTACCTGGTTGTGTGCAGAAATTCTATAGCTCCCAAAACTCAATATACAATGAAAAACTAAAGAAATACATAAACAAGTAAAGAATTATCTGGACAATATGGGTAATTACCAGTACTCGACAAAGTAGGTAAATGAATTCCAGTTGGCTTTGATCAAAACCAAAATGTTATTTTTTTTGTCTATCTACATTCTGTTCTTCATGGGATATTTCAGTGTGTTCTACTTAAGTCTATTCCAGAACCTTCAGAAAGTTTACAGACATCTATTGTAAAACTGTACAAGAGAAAAAAATACATAGAAATCTGTTTGAGAACTTACAGAACTATTTTACTTCTGATTCCCTTATGTTCATAAAGCAACTCACAATTTTATGTTTTTCTCTGGGGGATACCATTTGCAAGTTTCTACCTTTATTAACTTGTGTAAAATATTGATGTATATATATAAATATTTGAAAAAAAAATTGTCATTTTTTAGTTGCTAACAAGTAAAATAAAATTATAAAGGTGAGTAATAAAGGGCCTCACTTAACTGTAAATGAAATCGAGGATACAAACCTCCCCTCACCTTTTCAGCCCCCCTTCAAAACCTCCAGTCGCATGCGAGCAGGACAATCTGTAAGGTAGGGATACTAAATGATAGAAGTATGCACAAGGGGTAACTCAAAACCGTGGAGAAGGCTACATTCATCTTCAACTCCTTGAACAGGTAGTAGATGGGGGTGGAAAGGCTGTTCAAGGTATTTACTTGTTCTCTGCTGCCCTCTGGATCTCTGTTCTCAAACTGCTCTTTTTTTTTTTTGTTTTCCTCCTGTAAAAGCTGTCTGTCTGACACATACTGTGTGTAAACTTTTACAAGGCAAATGGGATAATGTGCTTAATACACATCTAATATTGCAAGCATCATCAAGAGCATGTTTCATGTTCCAGTGCAGCAGGATCATCTCTTCCCTTCTCTGCTCATCTCTTTCCCTGCCCCAGCCCTCCTATCTGCTTTGGAAGCCTTAAACTGTTGTCCTGCCAGAGTAATGCCAGCTTAGCCTCCAGGTCTTTGACATCCTCTTTCTCTTGAATCTTGCCTTAGGCTTTGCTAAAATGAGGGAGAAGATATGGCTGGATCCAGTGGGAACACAAGAATTTGGAGGTCTATACCATGCGAAAATCTCCCATTAGGGTCTGGGGGAGAGGTAATTAGCCTTGCATGCTGTCAGGTGGTTCTGCCGGAAATACCTGTCCAGGCCAAGCGAGGTAGAGGCAGGACATGTTTAGTCTTCTTCAAAGCATGCTGGCATGTTCAGGTTCCAGCTTGGCCAGGGAAGGGGGCAATACATGGGGGAGGAAGAGTCTACTTTGTGTCCCCCACCACTCCAGGTTCCCTTCACAGGATACCTGATGTGTTTTGCAGAGAGGGTTCACACTCTTTCCTGACTTTGAATAACTTTGAACCGTTGCTCTAAAGGTGACATTTTCTTCCTGTTGACTTTAGAGGAAGGTAGTCTTCACTAAGCTAAATTTAGCCTTTAAGTAACACCAAAGAAGTTGTATTTTTTCCAAACTTCCTTGGCTTGCTGTGACTGTTTCTAGGGATTCTGATGTCATGCAGAATATTTACTGTAAGTGCTTAGCTAGCTCTATAAATACTGGTTGTAATTTTAAATTACTTTTTCTAAAATAAGGGATCACAGGACAGTGATGTCATACCTGATATCAAATCACATTTTATTTTTGTACTACATTGAAGACATCCATTGCACAAATGCTTGAAGTGATTTTAAAACTTGCTGTGCTACCTTGCTCTGTTTATATGGTTGCAAAATGAATCTTTAAATCATTCCAGATGTACGCTTGTTAGTTATTCTGGAGGAACCTCGCACCAACAACTATAAAAAGACAAGGGAGAGCTGCAGACTCTGTGCTGGAATCCCAAACACTGTTTCTTACGATGTGGCATTATTTAAGTGGGGTTTTTTTGAGTGCACAAGCTGTCTTTACCGCTATGTGGTTTGCCTGCCGTAACACTGGAACAGCTTTTTGATTTATTATTAATGTTGAAATCTAATGTGTTCTGTTTTGGTTTTCCTTTTTCTACAGCCTGACTTTGCTTTGGTGTTTGTTTATAACAGCTAGAAGAGGGCAGGAAGGGGGAAATCCGTCTACTGTACTGAGCATGCCACAGAGTTTGTTCTCCTTCCAGGGATTGTAGTGGGAGCTCCATAATGCCAGGATATAGGACAGAGTGCTTTTTGTAGTTTGCAGAGAAGAATGCTCTATTGATTGATAAATTCCAGTTGGGCTGGTCTTTTCTCTAATTTTGTAATGTGCAACAAAAGCAGGAAGAATGTGAATTTTCTATATAGGAACAATGTTGTCTAAGGTGAAAACTGAGAACAATAGAGTGCTTTAAAGTGAAATTACTATAGTTCATGGTTCTGATTGGCTACTTGATGTAAATGGGAGGATTTGTTATAAAAAGTTCATTATATGGCTGAGACAGCAATAGTTCAGTTGGTTACAAAGATTTCATTCTTTTGTGCTTTTTTTTTCAAAATCAGGATAGCATTGCAGGGTAAAGCAGTAGTAAAAATATGTAAAATCGTTACTTGCATTGTACAAGTACAGTTTCCTGAGTTAATAACCTGGTAATAGAAGCTTCCAAATAATGATTGCTTTATTTGATCTTGATCAAAGAGTTATTCAGGTCACCTAGTTGATGTGGACACTCTCTCATTTGGATTTCTTCTACTGCCACCCTCCTAAACAAAACTCATGGAAAGTATATTTTAATTTGATTTTAATGATAGCCAGAGAGCTTGACTTTAATGTATAATGTCCCAAATATGGACTGTAGTGTTCAGAGCACAGTGTGAGTAAAAATGGGAGAGACTGTGAAAGAAAGGAATAAGTAGAAATCTAGGTTGATTGTTATCAGACTTGGAGGTTTGGAAGGAGATCCAAAAACACAAAACCAAACGGAGTTAGAATTTTATTGTACCCTTGAAAGAGAATGTAGTGTGAGGAAGAAATGGGAGCCAGTTAAAATACTGTGGGTGGAGGCTGATGTGATGGATGGGAGAAAAGTGATTTTAGCAGCCAGAATTTTTATTGAAACAGGTTGCTGTAGTGAGTAAGAGGCTGCATGAGAAGAGTGTGATGTTCTGGATGGGAGATTAAATACTGTGGGCCAGAAAAAAGGTGCAGTTAATGGAATGGAGTATGAAGGGCGTGTAAGAGAAAATTTTAAACCAAAAAAACAACACACAGACAAACCCTAACCACAGACAAACAAAACAGAAAAAAATACCCAACCCTTAAATAAGCAAATTAAAAACAGAAACAGTTGAGTGACACAAGAATAATACTGATATGTTGAGCAGTGAGAGAAAGCTGAGGATTGGCCATATTAGTATTTGTAGCTTTTGCTGAAAGGCAAAAACTGTTGATACAGGGAATACTTAAGCATTAGGATAGAACATGTTTTGTTCTTTGAAACAAATACCATACCTGCTGCAGTAATATCCCCATCCAGAAGGAACTTCTGCATAAAGCTGGAAAAGAAAAATCAGTTCTCAAAAGGCTGCCATGGACACAACTCAAATTTACAGTGCATGAAGGGTGGTCTGATTCAGTAGCCGTTGCCTGTTCTCTTCAGCTATCAATTTATTCTTATGTCAGCCTGCTTCCACATGCTTGATTAAAAAGTCATATGTGCATGTATATCAAGTCTGGGGTGTGTTTCATCAGTGTGGTTAGATACACATTGCAGATGTTGGTTTAGCCCGAACAAATGGAATACTTCTTTCCTAGGGAGAAAATTATCTCAGCATCCAAATCTTTAAAATTTAAAAGAGCTCTAAACTGTCAGTCTCATGAATTACCAGAATTATCTGTATTCTCTAACCAAGTGAAGAACAACTTGCTTTATGATAATGCATGTGAATTTTAGCATTCTGAAATAGAAAGCCAGGTTTTAACTTGTGTGGGAATGGTTCCTTGTCTCAAACCTTAGGTGATTTTCTTTTGAAGTTTTAGGAGTTTTATGTTGATCCCCACACTTCTGAAACTGGAGGAGACTGTAGTGATAGGACAGGGGAGTAATGGATTTTAACATTAAGAGGGGAATGTTCAGGTTAGGTATAAGGAAGAAGTTCTTACTGTGAGGGTGGTGAGACACTGGAACAGGTTGCCCAAAGAAGTTGTGAATCCTCTATCTCTGGGAGTGTTCAAGACCAGGTTGGACAGAGCCCTGGGTGACATAGTCTAGTGTGAAGTGTCCCTGCCCATGCCAGGTGTTGGAACTAGAT